>JAGFPH010000014.1:1146087-1160156 GCA_018207615.1 Philaenus spumarius | reverse complement strand
ATAAATATTTATTATTATACTTCCATTAAGAGAGCTGGAAATTTGTATATTTATTTCTCACAAGACATATATAAAAAGTAAAACATATTTGTATTTTTTAGTGTACTGCTAAGGCGTGAAAATGTAACGACCCCTAAAACAATACAAATTAATTATTATACTTCCCATTAAGCTAGAGAGCTGGAAATTGGTACATTTATTTCTTACAATACATATATAATATGTAAATCATAGTTTCATTTTATATCGTGCTGCTAAGGGGTGAAAATGTAATAACAACCCCTAAAACAATAAACATTTATTACTATGCGGCGAAACTTTGGACCGTGTGCGAAGCTACGGGTATTTGCTAGAATATACATATATAGCAAACAATTAAATTGTGTAGGCCTTTAAAAGTTAATAAAATAACTACAGTAGTAAAAAAAACAACTTAATTACTCTGTTAACACTTTTAGTGCTGAGCGCTGTTAAACTCACAAAACCTGTCCATCCCCTGTGACTGGGCGCGGTTTTTTAGCGCACCTGTCCCATTCACTTTACATTAGAAAAAAGGAAGTTTAGTCGTTGTTTAGAGCAATTTGTTTTACCTGAGTAGTTGGTAGGAACCCTTCTACGAGTTTAGGTTCAGTAGCCGAGGAAAATAGCGAATACATTCAAAAAACTTACGATCATTCAGATTGGGCGCCATCTTACTAGTCATTCATATGTCATAGCACTGAAAGTGTTAATTGAATTGGTTATTTGGAAAAGTACATAAAAGCAGGAGACAGTAAAAGCTTTATAACTCAAATCATGTTATTGACAAATATTCTGTATTTTGGTATCAAGTAAAAACGCTAGAAAACTATCTAAATCCATAATTAAAATTTGTTTATGTTTCTGGTAATACAATCAAAATTATGATCTAAATACAGCTTTTTCTAACTACACAAAAAAATCAACAAACACAAATTTAAAATAACATAATTTTAATAATTAAAACATATGATGGACATTTGCAATGGTAATTAAATATGAAAGCTAATATTTTTTTTAAGACAGTTTTTTCTTACTATTGCATTTTAAAATCATCTTCTGGTAATTCACATGTTTCATTAGTTGGTCATTAAAGTATTTTGTTAAAAGGTATTTTGACAGCAGGTATGTATTGAATAAGTTTTTTTAAGTAGTTAATTTTCTAGAATTTAAAGTAAAAACAGTTGGTACTTGGTGATCTATGCGAATGTGATGCCCTCGCATCAATGAGGCAGAAATATCTAGGACAAGGATATCCTGATACCAGTCATATACGAAAGGAAGGCCCCCACGGACTTCTTCGGTTCGCAAAAAGGGCGGGTTTGATGTGAACTACTGCCTGGACATGGGGCACAGAGGACCTCATGGTTTAGGTGCAGTGGGTCCCGGTGGTGGATCACATAAACCCCCTATATAATAATAATAATAATGGTACTTGGTGAAACTCCATAATAGGGATAGAAATAACCAAGGGCCCTTGCAGTGTTTACCTAGGCCACATTCCATTGCCCATCCTGGTCAGTTCCATTGACACTCCCACTCCTTCTACTTTTGTTTGTATGTTAGTTTTAAGATACTTTGCTGTATTTCAATTTAGTAGCCTGATGATGCCTAACGGTGAAACATTAATAAATTATAATTGTGAAATTTTACCAATTGGTTATTTCTATCCCCAGTTAATTTTCTTTTTCTTGATATTGATTGCAAGTTTGTTGTTTTTGGCTTTTATTTCTGGAAAGGCAGGACTGTTGTTGGTTTTCCTAACGAGAACTTGACTTTCACCAGACCAGGGTGAGAACTCGACTTTCATTGGTTTGTCCAGGGGGGCTGCAGTCCCCTTGCTTGCGTAATATTTTTTTAAGAACTCAATATTACAAGAAGGAAAGAAAGTAAATTTTAGGGGAAAAAATGTAAAGTTTAATTGGGCCTATCTATTTTTTTTTCTTTTAAAGGCAAAACCTTAGCGGTTAACACTGCCATACGCAGTGCGCCAGTACATTTTGCATGAAGGGTAAATCATCGTATAGTGTACAAAAATACATAGGCCTACGTGTGACCAATGTTGTGCAGCTGTGCGTGCCATATGTCTCCTCCCCTCCCTACATGATTCCTCTTCCTGACATTGGCTGTTAACTGTCAGGCAGTTTCTATCTTGCTGAGTGATAATTGAAGATTCAGTGATTGTTAAGTGTTAACTTGTGGTATACATTCAGTACTCTCGCACTGATTATAACATAAAATTGGTAAATACAAATTGCTAGTGCATTGTAAGGTGATTTCAACAGCTTTTCACGAGAGTAAGATAAGAACTAAAACTGAATAAAACTAGTGAGAGGTAGGGTGTGGGGCTGTTCCATTGGTAATTTGCTTCCAATCCAAACTAACGCGAAATTTTATATTGAATTTTTTATACTTTTTTTGGTTGGGGTACACTGTTTAAACAGAGAATCAGCTAAACATTGTTTAACCCTATTGATGCTCTTGAAATAGACTAATAACACATTTTCAAGCATTGTATTTCCATACCCCTACCCCCAGGATAGCAGACAGCCGCTTCCCTGGAAACCGGCTGGATCTGCCCTTGCATCTACTTGAATTGATTAAAATACTAGGCCTATTTGAAAAATACTGAAAATAGAATATTGTTGATATTTGGAACAATATTTTCTCCTCTTTTTTCTGCACAGTATTGACCATTCTGCACAGAAATCATTCTTTTTATCATGAATAGGCCACTACTGCTTAAACTCTGAAATGAAATCTAAATCTATTTTCAATACTGTTATTTTAGCAGATTTATTTATTGAAGAGCTTGTAGGGTGAGAAAATAATACTCTTCAGGGAGAAGATTCTATCTTGTTTCCTAACAAGCCTCTTGGCAACACCATCACAGGACAAAAACTTCCTCTTTGTGGGAAGTAATGCATGATTTTTGTAAATCTTCCACTTGCAGTTAATGGCATTAACAATCTCAGTACAGTATGGTTTCTGTTTTGTCCCTCACAACCATTAGAATATAAGGTACTAATGGTTGGTAGAATATTGCCTTAATGGTAGGAGTCACTTCATTTTAGGCCTTATGAATTTATTCTACCTTTATCTTGATGTGGTGTATGCAGAACTAATATATTCATAGCTGCCTGATGTAAAACACCACTGAACTTTACCCTCAATATTAATATAATACTTAAATTAATTGTTCAATATTAACTAATCTCAATAGACATATATGCCATCAGTAATTGTATATTATACAATTATAGACTTATAGAAATATTCGCAAATCAGTTTGTTTTCGAGCGCATTATGTTTCAATTCTTTTTTTAACGATGGTTATTTTCTTTAGATCTAGAAATAACCTGTTTTTTGTTTGTCTAGACGACAATGAAAACTACATAATTAGGACATTCTAGTGAGACTGTCTAGCGCATTCCATGGTATTCAAGTGACCCTTTCTAAACGTGTAGTATATAATAGACCGGCGATGTTTCATTAGAGCCGTGTCCGCGACTGGAATACTACCCCCCCTAGCAAAAGCGGGTCGCCGGAATACTACCTCCCCAAGCAGGTTCCTACATAATTTTGACGTCAGAGATCGGGGGGGCAGTTTTCCAGTCACGCACACTCAAGTTTCGATGCGTTTTGTAATCTTCAATCCAACGAATAATTCTTAGATGCGGAATACTACCCCCCCAGGTGAAACGTGACGTCACGAAATCTGCCAACTAACCAATATGGGAGCCGTTAGTTGGAAACTAACCTAACCTTTTTTTTTTTCTTTCCGGAGCGAAGGTGGAAGCTCTGCCAGCCAACATCAAGGGTCGGCACCTTTCGATAGTGTGGAGATCGCATCCACTAAACCACCCCGCTCTGTCATCGACGCCATCCTGGGACTGCTGTAACTTAACCTAACCTAACCTGACGTCAAAATTACGTAGGAACCTGCTTGGGGGGGGGTAGTATTCCAGCGACCCGCTTTTGCTAGGGGGGGGTAGTATTCCAGTCGCGGACACGGCTCCCATATTGGTTAGTTGCATGTTACTTACCTATAGTATATGTTTACGGAGTTTGGTTAACATTGAAAAATTATTTTGTTCAATACAAGTCTAATTTTCTCAAAGCAGCATTCGACGAATTTCTTTAAAAAATTTTATAATTAATACACTTACCTATATTACATATTTACGGAGTTTGGTTAACATTGACCAATTATTTTGTTCAATACAAGTCTTTTTTAAATGTATTGTATTTCGCGAGATTTCCGACTTTTGAAGCATATACAAGGCTAATTTTCTCAAAGCAGCATTTGACGAATTTCTTTAAAATTTTTTATAATTAATACACTTACCTATATTATATGTTTACGGAGTTTGGTTAACATTGACTAATTATTTTGTTCAATACAAGTCTTTTAAAAATGTATTGTATTTCGCGTGATTTCCGACTTTTTAAGCATATACAAGGCTAATTTTATCAAAGCAGCATTCGACGAATTTCTTAAAAAAATTATATAATTAATACACTTACCTATATTATATGTTTACGGAGTTTGGTTAACATTGACCAATTATTTTGTTCAATACAAGTCTTTAACAAATTTATTGTATTTCACACGATTTCCGACTTTTGAAGCATATACAAGGCTAATTGTCTTAAAGAAGCATTCAACGAATTTCTTAAAAAATATATATATAATACATACAATGACCTAAAGTATGTGTTTACCAAGTTTGGTTAATATTAAGCAATTATTTTGTTCAGTACATCTGTTTAAAAAATGTATTTATTTTGCGTGTTTGTACATGACCGATGTTTTTAGAAATGTTTCACATTACGGCGTAGGGCTGGCCGTAGGGGGGATGCAGAATACTACCCCCCCAGGTGAAACGTGACGTCACGAAATCTGCCAACTAACCAATATGGGAGCCGTGTCCGCGACTGGAATACTACCCCCCCAAGCAGGTTAATAATAATTTTGTATATAATTTGAAATGGGGAATTTTATTTTTAAAATCATCATTTTGGGGAATGTAGCTGGTGGGGAAATTTCCTGTATAGCATCTGGCAACACTACTTTCGGAGAACAGTGTCGATTAAGATTTCAACAGCTGATGTGAGATGATAAGTTTTAAGCTGATGTAGCGATCATTAATTTAACTTATTGTCTAAACGAAATCATGATGCTATCAAAGATATGAAGCCTAGTTCACAGTTAACAAATTACACTTGTCACACTTTAAGAGAATAGTGTTGATTGAGATTTCAACAGCTGTTGTGAGATGATAATCTTTAAGTTTAGGTAGCAATCATTAATTTGTGGTATTCATGAACCAGTTCAAAACTAAATGTTTAATGAAAACAAAACCGGCATTAGTTTTGTTAAAAAGACTTTGCAAAATGTAACATTTAACATGTCTAGATTGGCATTATAGCTATGCTACAATGAAGTTTTGCAACACAGTTTTTCAGCTTAAAATTTATTCTAACTTTACCAATTCAAGCTTGGCTTTACATAACTCCAAGACATTACTTTAAATTGTATAATGATTTGTCTTTTTTTAAACCAGACATTAATTAACTGTTCACAAATATATTGTCTTTTTTTTAAATACCTAAAGGTTATAATTTGTGTTTAATATAGTACTGTAAGACTATTTTAACTGTATTATATAATCAGGCCTTTGTATATTGGAATTAGGCTATTTTAGTTTGACATTATTATTCCTGCAGGCTTTTAACATGTATACATTTATAGTAAGATAATTTGAATACATTTGTTACAGCATTGTAACAAAAGTTTAACAGAGATTGGATATTTCAAATTGCATGTTCTAAAACTAGGCAAGTAATAATAGCCCAGTCGATGTAGGTTAACACTACCAGTAATTTGCAATACGGCATATATGAAGCGTTGGGTCATTCTAAATTGGCCGAATTGAAACTTGACATAATAGTTAAAATATATATTTTAAACATTTATGCTGATCTCGAGCCACTTGACTTATCAATGGGTTTCTCGATTTTAGGAGTACTGGACCCACAAACTAATTTTAATCGGCTCCAGTTTAGAAAATTTTCAAAATATCAACCTGAAAGTTTTTTTACAAGTTAAATATATAGATTCAAACAAAGTTCAAGGAGTATAAACCTTTTTCATTATTTACTTTTAAAAGCACAAGTAAATTAAAAAAGTATAATTTTAGATCTTTTTAGATTTTTCATCAAAACGCTTGAGTTGATCAGCTGCAGATTAGTCATTTTTTTTAATATAGTTTTTAAAATAAGTATAGCAAAAAACAATTGTGTTTGTAACTTCTGTACCAATTTTTAAATCGATATGTTCAAAAATGTTGAAAATAGAGTAGTTGAATATAAAGGAGTTATAGTTAAAACGAGATAGATAAAACAGAAGACTATTTTCAAGCGCCTCGTTTTTAAAAATAACATGAAAAAAATCGTTCATACTTACTAAGAATATTTATACGGGTGTATTCAAACACCAAAATTCAAAAACACCAAATAAGTGTATCAAAACAAATTTGATGTTGATATTCCAAAAATTGACGAAACTGGAATAGATTAAAATGAGTTCGTGGGTCCGGTACTCCTAAAATTGAGAAACCCATTGATAAGTCAAGTGGCTCTAGATCGGGTCATTTTCAAGATAATAAGTTGAGACTCAGCATAAATGTTTAAAATGCATATTTTAACTCCTATGTCAAGTTTCAATTCGATATATTAAAATTCAGAAAATTTAGAATGAGCCAACGCTTCATATATGAATGAGATTTCAACTTTTAGTGATTTCCCCTGCTGCAAAATACTACCTGCATTATCAAATTTTTTCCAGACAAACCATTGATCGGAGGAAAGAAGTACATACGACCTTTTTTATTGAAAAATACCTCCCCTACACGTTGGTATTTTTTATTTTTCTCTATCTTCATCCCAGCTCGAAATATTAAGGATAATCGGGAAAAAAATAATAATCGATTTTTTTTTCGACTTTGGGAAATCGATGGACTGGTAAACTTTTTTTATGTTAATCTACATACTTTAATGTACTTATAAAAAAAAATCAGCCGTATTGTAAATTACTGGAACTTTTGGTCTAAAATTACCCCTACCGACTGGCCTATAAGTTATTGTCCCCTTTACCTGGAAATGTTGGCTTCACTGCATGTTTAAAAGACTTAGTTAACATTTAGACTAAAAAAAACTTAACTTAGAAAGATTTACATTTACTTTGAACACAAGAACGTTGCACTGTGCATTATCTTGAGTGACGCTGTCAAATCAAGATAGCTAAAATGAGTTCTTGGTTGATGTGCAAAACCCAAAGTGAAAGCATGCAGCGCTAGGGGTGGCCAATAGGCGAAACTGTCTGGTTAAAATGCCCCTGAAATTGGAATAGATAACTTACCAATGATTTTATGTTAAGGAGTTACTATCTTGTTATGTAAGGCTTAATGTTATGAGGGGTTTTGAACGTTACAGTTTTTATGTGCTAACTTCGGTCTTTATTTCTATTCGACCTTTTCTTTAAAGGATAAAGGGGTAAGTCCTGCAACTTGTCACGTTTTACTAATAACTATAGTACTACTATTGCATACAATCCAGTTGGGCTATAAGCATGATAAAATGGATTATACAGCAAGTCAAGCTAATCTAGCCTACAAATACAGAAATAATAAGCTGAGACTACAAAGAATTATTCATAACATAAGATTCAACAAGGTATGCCAACACAACAACATTATACCCAAACACATCAATGTCATAATCAGAAATCAATCCAAATCCGCGCAGTACACAAAAACCATGGCTGAAAAGAAATGGTTATCGAACGAAATTAAATGGTTGTATGACGAGAAAGAACGGACTAATCAAGTCCTATACAAAACTTATTTGGAGTTGGCCAGCGTTTTACATTATGTGGAATTGCAAGCCTTACTTCTTGACATAGATAATTTTGCATTACCCTACATGCTCCGTAAGAAGGCGTCAATTGATAAGAAACTTAACTATCTTTTTGCCCGCAAACAACAGCAGTCGAAGAAATATAAATCTAGCCATGTATTCCATCCCCGTATCGTAAATTGTACAAACAACAAACGGCCTTATTAAATAAAGGTTTAAAACATATTATAGGTCCAGTGAAAGATAACCGTAAACAAGATCTTATTAGGCTTGAGGCAGCTATACAATGTTTACCTACAGATAGACAGAACATTACACGATGTTTAATCAGTGACAAAGCACAATCCACTGTAAATAAACCTTTCATTGACCGTACTTTAAAGACCGATTATTTTTCTGCTAAGAATATTCAGAATAAATTGATAGAAAACAATGCCTTAGTCACAAAAACAGACAAGGGAAACGCCTTGATAGTCATGTATAACGATGATTACGTTAATAAGACTTTATATTTTATTAATAACAATAAAATCGATGAAGTAAACAATGACCCCACAAAGACATTTAATGATAATGTAAAGTCAGCAATTAATAAGAGCAGTCACCTACTGTCAGAACCACAGAAAAGATTCGCCAAAATGATTAAACCCGCGATTCCACACCTCAAAAGTTTACCTAAAATACATAAAGTGAATTACCCTATAAGACCTCTCGTTAACTTTAGAAATGCGCCATCTTACAGAATATCAAGAACCTTGGACAAAATAATAAGGAAATATGTCACCTTCAAAGATACATTTAGCGTTAAGAATAACTTGGACCTTATCAATAAAATAAAAAATGTCACCATCCCTGACCGAGCTACATTAGTTTCATTCGAAATTGTGAACTTATACACCAACGTTCCGGTCATCGAAGCAGTGTCAATTTTGGAGAAGAATTTACGCTTAAATAATAAGTTAAAAAACGAATCAATAGGCGAATTTATCAACTTATTACTAAACGTTTGCTTGGCACAGAACTATTTCACGTTTAATAATAAATTTTTCGTCCAAAGACAAGGATTAGCCATGGGTTCTCCGTTGTCTAGCATTATGGCTGAAATATTTTTGAAACCACCAATATTATGACCAACCATAACAACCACCATAAGAAAATAATTTATTATTTTAGATATGTGGATGACATCATTTGCTTATACAACGGTAATCCACGACAAACTGATTTGTTGTTGAACTTCCTTAATAAAGTTCACCCCAACCTTAAATTCACCAGCGAAATAGAACACGAACAGAAACTGAACTTCTTAGACATATCCATCACCAAGTCTGAACGTAAACATATGTTTAAAATTTATAGAAAACCCACGCAGACTGACCACACCATTCACCCATCTTCTAACCACCCCATATCGCATAAATTAGCAGCGTACAATAGTTTTGTGCACAGATTATTAAGCATCCCCATGAACTCAGAAGATTTCCAGCAGGAGATCAACACTATAAAATATATTGCCGCTTCCAATGATTACAGCACTTCAATCATTGACAACATAATGAGAAAGCAAATAAAAAAGAGAAAAGTTAACAGAGCCACCTACCCCAAACTTAAATTTATTGGTGTTGATTTCAATAAAGCCCTAGAACATACTGCGCATAACATCTTCCGCAAACAAGGTTACCACCTGGCTTATAGGACCTATAATAGTTTAGAAAAAGTTTTAAAACCACCAAAAACAAGAGATCCGGACCATTTCAACAGCAGTGGGGTATATCAATTAACATGCAACGAGTGCCCAAAAACGTACATAGGCCAAACTGGACGCACATTTAAAACCCGCTTCAGAGAGCACGTTCAGTCCTCTAAGCGATCCGCCACCTACAAGACAGATTCCAAATACACCGAACATTTGATTGACACAAACCATAGTTACACAGATATTGACACAAATTTGAAAATATTACACCACTGTAACAAAGGCCCATTAATGAATGCATTGGAGAAGTTTCACATTTATAAAGTGCAAAAACATAATCCCGACCATTTACTGAACAATAAAGTAAAATTTCAATCCCATACCATTTTTGATTTGATTGCCAAAATAGAAACCATTCCTGCGATTTACGATGTATAGATTGTGTACATACCCCCACTCAATAACGGAGACCCTGATCTGGTGATTATTAATTATTGACGATCGAGTGCTTCGTGAACGGTTACCGGCAACGCGCATCGCCTGTATATGTATAATTTTAAATGTGAACTCGTTTTGTGTTGTTTAAGTGTTTTATGTATATTTGGGAATGACTGAATGATAGTCGAAACGCGTCATATGAAGTAGTAATAGACTACTTTTCATAAACATTAAGGATTGTTCGGCAGTATCACCTCACAAACAAGGTAAATTAATTGGTAATTAATTAATAACAATCCAGTTGGGCTATAAGCATAATAAAATGTATTGCTTACAACTTATTAAAATTTAGGAAAAATATAATAAAAACTACCCCATGATTTATCATAAGTTTCCAACTTTAACTTTCATACTGCGAAAATTGGGATCATGTCGCATACCTCCCTGTGTAATTCCTGTTCTATAATTTGTTTGACTAGCCATAATAACTACTGGTTGATTTTCTGTGTATTACAATTGTTTTTTTACTAATCTGTTTTAGGTGGCAAAATGATGTCTGCCCAAAGAGAGTCCACAGTTTTTTGGATAAATTTAAAAAAGTTACTTCACAAAAATGAAAACTATTATTACAGATTTTACCACCTATTAGATATGTTACAAAATAAATGACTTCAATTTCTTGAAACAATAGCTTTTGTTATTAGAATTAATTATAGAAAATATTACTTGCTAATGCAATTCAAAGACTTTAAGCCAGTGTAGTTGTAACGGAAGGTTACAAAAAATAAAATAAAATGTTATGTTATACTGTGTAAAAAAAAATTGGGGTTCGTTAAAAGGTTCAAAAATAAAAAAAAATATGTTTTAAATCAAAATAAAAATGCTATATGTGGATTATCTAATAACCATTAATATCTCTTCAATACCTCCCTTACCTATTTACCTTAAAAACAAGAATCGTCGCTCATGTACTACTTAAAAACTGCTTATGCACCTCCTAGGCCTATTGCCTCACTACAATAATAAATCATCGCCCACCTTAACTCTTCATACATCTCTCTTCCAACTCCAACGTAGAACAATATTATATATTTCACCTTACCTCAATTCACCTTACTATTATAACCTTAAAACTCACCTTACTTAAATTCACCTTAAAAATCACCTTCACTTGACTCCCATAATCTCAATAATAAAAAAAAAATATAATCATGATGATTTGCGATAATCCACATATAACCCTACTTATGCTCTGTTTGCATATATTCATTTATAATTACTAATCACTGAAAGATACTTGTTAATTAACTCTATTTTCTTAGGGGTGGGAACTTGGCTAATTAAAGTAGCGGCAAAATGGACACACGTGGCCATATAAAGAAATTCAAGGCATTGCGGCAAGACAACAATTATTTACTCAAACATGATAAAAAATTGATATTTACAACAATTAAGAAACATAAACATAGTGGTACATATATCTACAAACAACTCAAGAAATTATCTACAATTATGCAAAGTTTTGTGAACCATATCTTAAGTGATGACGCAATAAAAGTTAAAAGAAGTTAGCTTTTTAAAAAATAAAAAAATTCTACGTTTGCAGACTAAAGAAATGTCTTATGGCCATTATTACTTACAGTTTTATTTATTACATTCGTCGCACTGTCCGTTACCTAGGATTTTTTCGTCGATTTCACAGTTCACCTCTGAAGCCTACCTTACACAAGTTCCAACAAAGCACATCGAAAGAATATCCGTCGATAAACAACCAATCCTACATGATCAGCTTAATATTTTTAATCACGTCACCTCCAAAGTACATTTACTTTACATTATGACCAACTTGTCACCACTTTTTCAAAGAAAATCACATCTTTCTTGCGACAACACACGCCGGCTTCCTTCAACAAACATAAGCTATGTCGCCATCTTGATCCCCTCTACTGCTTCTAGAATGTTCTGTTTCGTACGCATTCGCTAGGCTACCTGATCTTCGTCACGTACACAAGTTGTTTTCCTCTCTCTCTGTTCATTGCATCCATGATCACTGTACATACTTTCATATTAAGTTCTCGATTCATGTTAAATTGTGCTCTGTACTGTTGTTATATTCTTTTTATTTATTTATTTATCGAACTGTTTATAATTTCGACTACCGTTTTATTATTCGCGTATAACGCACTACTTTTTGAAATAAAGTTTTTATATAGTTCTCACATTCTACACACGATCATATTTTAATATATATTTTTTAAGTCTGCTTTTGTATTTCCTATTTTTACAGTCTGCCTTTACATTTTATTATTTGTTTATTAAAGAAAAAATGATTCTACTGTAATTATTTTGCGTCATTAAGAAATGTAATTATATGAAAAAATTAAATGATTAATACTATTTATATATTGCGTCATTATTTTTCTTTAGACCAAATCTCTGTTCCTTTAGTCACTATAAGAAACAGCTGACTCGTTTCTTATTTTATTAATTTCTCTGTGACATGGACATAAGTGTTACATAGTTTAAAATAAGTTTCATGTAATATATTGAAATCAAGATAATTTTGTTTATAAAAGGAAATATTCTAAAATAAAAATATAGAGTTAATTGCAGTGGTGGCTGGTTATTGTGGAAGCCAGATGACAGTTCAAAAAGTATTGTTTGTGTTGCTATGAGTTGTATTATTGTTCTGGATTGTCACTTTAGATAAGCACTGATTCTTCAATAAACTGTATTCCAAGTTAGTCATTACTAACACATTTAACCAAGTAAATGGACAGTCCCCCTTCTTTCATGGACTCAAGTCACCACAGTTAGCTGATCTATTAATTTGTCTCAACAATTATACTAAATATGAAGAAAGGATAATCATTATCGGTAGATTCGATTAATAGAATATGTGGTAAAATGAAAATAAATTTTATTCTGGATACGCCACTATTATAGTGATTATAATATATTTACGTTTTACCATAAAAATTTGAAGGAAGCATTCATGTTTCAATTCAACAACATCTTCGGCACATACAATAATTTACATCTTGTTTCGTCAACATTTAATACACTAAATGCAAAAAACCATAAATGCACATTTTGTACACATACAAATTTTAAAGATTAAACACAACCATTTTACTTTGATACCGGTTCCATATATTAAAAGTTAACAAAATAAGAAGAGAATTATGAAACCCTAATTTTTAGGTAGCTAGAATTTACCTTTTCCCGCCATTTACGATATTTTGTACATTCTTGATGAAAAGCCTAAGTTTTATGTGTTATTAATTCCCTGATGGACATAATTATCATTTTAATTCCCTGAGTTTACAACCTCTAGATCAATTTTTTCACCAATAATCTCCGTTGAATTTTAATTACTGTTTTAACCCTTTCCACTCGAGTGTCGGGGGCAGCCCCGCACCCTACTAATCCGCACGAACTCCTATGTCGGGCGAGCCCCGAACTCATTATGACAACGTTCTTTGCTTGCATTTGAACGGACGTAGTTACTTTGATGACCGCTATTGTTAAAGTTTGAGATGTGCTGCTATCTGTAGAATTTTTTTAGAACCATTTGAGTTCAGTTTCTGCGGTAAATAAATATTAGAAATGTAATGTTTGTCGTCTTTGGCCGCTCTGTAAACAGCTGTCTGCTCTCGCCGTCGTTTGGTTCCTACTTACTACGCAATGTTTTAGTGACATTACGTGTTGCTTAGTTTTGTTGTACTAGGTTATCGTGTGTAATTTCACAGTTTATTTTTGAATATTGTCCTTTTTACAATAACGATTGTTGTGAAATAAAATTAACAAAGACGACGGCAGTTTGTTACAAAATGACGGGAGTGGCGATGGCACTTTCGTTTTGAACCTGAGTGATTCCAATAAGTTCAGAAAAATGCTTTTCTTACTAGTTTTGACCTAAACAATGCTGTTGCTAAGCAATAAAATAAATAGTTGAGGCAATTTTGTACAAGTTGGTGTCAAAACTAATTTTTTT
>JAGFPH010000014.1:1116144-1141087 GCA_018207615.1 Philaenus spumarius | reverse complement strand
TTATTATTCTGTATAGAAATCGACAAATAATACTATTGCTCTTTATATTATGAAAAAAAATAGAATTTTTATATGCCGGTAAAAAATTTATTGATCGAAAATTTTTAAAGTTATTAGCTAAAGAAACAAAAAATGTTCAGTAACAGAAGAAACAAGTTCAACTTTAGGCTTAGGCCTACATAAAAAGTAGTAAACATTTTTTGAAATTTGTTTTAAAAATATACAAAGGTTTTATCATTTAATTCTTAATAGAAGTGTAATCAAAAAATGTTTAACCCTTCATAGGTCGCGTCTTTAGTTGTGACACAGTAGGTCGCGTGGTGTACAAAAGACCGCAAATCGTTCTTTTAGTCTTTCCACGAATAATATCCCTGTATATTTATTTTGTATAGTATTTTTAACGCATCTACTCTTACGTGGAAAATAATACTGCAGGATTAAATTAAAAACGAATAAGTTTAATTTCATTTTCATTTTTTTATTGAACTTTGAAAATTAACTTCGTAAGTTGTTACAAAACAGTTTTTACATTTATCCATGAAAAGAAAAAGAACATACATTTTATTTTGCATAAATGCAACAATACAACTTATTAGCAAAACGTAAGCATATGCAATAGATAATAGTATATGATTCTATATTTATTTACCAAATGTATGAAAAAAAGTATAAAAAACTATGAAATTAATTTAAGCTTATCTAAGAAATAGTAGTATGCCTAAATGATATTCTATTTACAAAATAATGTTTTATTAGGCATTAAAAAAATGAATATTCATAAAAGCTTAGTTTCATAGTACCATTATTTACAAACAAAAACAAATATGAGAGTACATAAAACACATTGTAAATACTAATATAAAATAAAATTGTGTAACATTATTGAACTTGATCAACTATGCGCACAGTAACATCTTTAGCAATATTGCTAAATTTGTAAGGGCCTTCGGACTGCTTGCCACAATAAATTTCTAAATTCTCCGTATAATAAGTTCTTGTGTCACACAATGCATACACTTTCAGTCCATAGCGAGCTGGCTTATTAGGAATGTATTGTCTAAAACTACATCTACCACGGAAAGCTTCCAGCATCTCGTCTACAGTTACATACTCACTGAGACTGTAGTGTTTTTGACAACGATTGACAAATTCTTCATATAATTCCCGAATGGGAGCCAATTTATCATGTGCCTTTCTCTGTCTTCTAGTTCTTAGGTCGTCAAAACGCATAGCTCTAAGCATAAATTTAAATCGTCTCAGAGACATTGTCGCTCGAAAATATTCAAAACCTAGACCATCTGCAGTCCATAAATCTTCCAACATCGTATGTGAGGATTTTAGCATTCCTGCAAGGTATAACAAACCAAGGACAGCATGAATTTCATCTCTGTCCGTTGGTTTTGCATCCCTTTTGCGGGAATAGTTCTCCTTATTTTCGTCAATCCACACATTAGTATATTGGACGATTTGGTCAACTAAGCAATCTGGGAAAAATAATGTCCAGCTTGCAAGAGGAGAGTTTGCAGCTGTAGCTTCTCCTTTTGGACAGGGTAGGCGGACTCCAATTCTCTCCCCACGAATTATATTATGACGGCGGGCCCTTCCACGAAGGTTTGCCATATTCATGTGTACATTCCACCTCGTTTCTAAATCTTTACCAAAAATGAAATTCTGGTTTGCTTCTACATCCATTGATATATCTTCTCTTTCAGACAGATCTTCAAGAGAAGTTTCTGAGCTAGTTTCGTGGTTACTATGCTCTACTCCATCTTCAGATTGGTCGCTTCCTTCTCTTTCGACTACGACATCCCCATCGTTTTCATCAGAGTTGATATTTGATTCGGCAAATAGTTCTCGTCTGAGAAGCTCTCTGTCCTTCTCTGCCACTCGTTCTTGTTCCCTTTCTTCCTTCTCCACACTTGCTAGTATCTTCAATAATTTTGCAGCTTCATTGGCATCCATCTTCACAAATAAAACTACAAACTCCACAAACACAAATGAAAAAACTTAAAACATAAAAGGTCGCGTGGCGCACAAATGACCGCACAAACAATAACTTTGTAGGTCGCACGGTGTACAAAAGACCGCACTCCGCAAACTGCGATACGTCCTGGTCAGTGGCTTTGAGCTAACTGGTTGTCGGTTGGTGAGGGGGTGGAGGGGGAAGTGGGGATGGATGCGCCAAAGGGTAGGGATCGCACATTTGCAAACAAAACTTTTACACAAAGAAATAGATTTCTTGCGGAGGTTTGTACACCACGCGACCTATGAAGGGTTAATTAGCAAGTATTTGAAGGAACACACACAGAAATTTTCCCGCAGAGAGCAGCTTGTACCATTTATTTGTAAAGTTCGTGTTATTATCTATATTATTAATTTTCCTTAAAAACCTTATAACATAAAAAAAGTTATTCTTTGATGAAAATATAGTTGGAATGAAATGGTGTATTCTACTTTACAGAAAATAATTGAAGTTATAATCCTTATTGGAATTAAATTTTATAAGAAATCAGATGAGCCATTTAAATTTTAGTTATTAAAGAAATTTACTCATATGTTGGTGTTTGATTTCTTACTACATAGTGTACCATAAAAAATTGTGACAAAATATGTGGTGAAAGCAAATTTTATTTGTTTTATTTAAATATTCAGATAACTCATCAATAATGTAAATACTCTTCAACAGAATAAAAACCTTTTTTAAAGAGATAATTTATAACTTTTTTTTTAAAATTATATTTTATTAATTACAAAAAACTATTTATTAAAGTTTTATTCCCATGTATGATGGTGTATTTTCAAAATTATTATTATAATATGTTGACAGTACTTTTACAAATATTCTGATAATTTTCATTTGCATTTTGAAAATAATGTTGTGATTAATGTTTAATGGGTAGTTATACATTAATTTATTAGCCGGAAAAATTCAAATTATATTATATATACTTAAAATATTATAGCTACAAACAAATGGAAACTCGTTGCCTTGGACAAGGAAGAGAGAAATGGTGTATTTCCCTAGTAGCAGCTGGGCCAACGCTTTGCCAACCAATTTCTCTAGCACAGGCACGGCGGCGACAGTGGCGCTTCCGCTACCTAGTGAACGCCGTGGCAACCTCATCAAATTCAAATAAAACTGGGCTGAATTTTTTAACATGGGGATTGCGCTTCTTATAGTTTCTGTATTCATTGCAATAACTCAGTAGCCAGTGCCGGGACAGCGTTGTAGCCATGTGTAGCGGAAACATGTTACATTATTAGTTGTGTTCAACCTGTCACTGTGACAAAACTACTCGTTTTAGACAGAAAAGGTAAATACATTCTTAATGTTGTTCTACTATATTTATCTACAACTTTGCCGCTGACATAATGTCTCTGACCAAAAAATAAAAATTTTCCTCGCTTACTAACTTTTTCATGTATTATTTTCTCACATTAATAATTGAAAACTTTAACGTTTAATAAAATAAATATGAATTAAATTTAACTCTAATTTGACGCATACTGGTGGCTTCAAAAATTTACAATTAACATTTCTTCAAAATTTCACATTTTTCGCTACATTTAAAGTTACAACACCACAGGTTGTTAATTAAATATTGAAAATATGACGTGAAAGAATTAATGGTCAATACCAGTAATAATTATAAAATAGTAGCTTTATTTTTTATTTTAATTTTACAATTTAATTATATCTCCTTCAAAAAATTACAATACGTTTAAATTTAGATTGTTAAAGTAAAGTAAATCTGTTTATTTATTTAAAGATGTCATTAGTAACTTAATAGGTATATTATGTAAACATATATGTATCATTATTATGAGGCCCCTTCTTCCTCTCTTCTTTTCTTGTTGTTGTTGTAGATTGGCTTTTTTTCTAACTAACACACTATATGTTCAATATTAATTGATTAATAAAGTTAATTAAACATAACCAAGATATTAGTTTATTGTTACTGTTTATATTAATTCAAATCACATCATAGATAAGAGTTCATTAATTTTTCATTGGAGGTTAATAACCAAAAACACATAAATTATCTTTTTTTTACAACTAGGATCAACATTCTTTTACAAACCTGTGAGAAGTTTATAAATAATAGCTTAGGCTATTGGGATATGTTCAAACACTGGATTTATGCCAGTTTATTTTATAAGAGAGACACAAGAAACTTATCTCGGGAGGTTGGTGCCGACTCTTCCCAAAGGACAAATGAAATAAGCATAAGTACTTTCTAAATGTTACTAAAATCAAATATTAATATATACAAAAGTCAATTAAAGTTGAAATGAATAGTACATAAGGTTTATTGGTGTTAGTATTTTATGGATGTATGTGTGTAGTGTTAAAAAGGAATCACAGAGTTCAAATTATGCATAAAGTTCAAAAATTATGTATATATACAGTTAATCAATCTCACAGTCATTAATTGGAAAATAAGGTAGGTTTAACCCTTTATCGTAAGAAGTGCTGATATTCACAAATACGTTTGGATGCAAGAACATAAAAAGTGTTATTAAGTTTTGATAGATCTTACCAAATTATTAGTTCTCCTTCTAGGATAATGGATCGCGTAATTGTTTTAAAACATTGCACTACACTTTGGTTATTTGAATAAGGTTTAACGTAGAACAATTACTGGATGGAATATTAGTAAAATCAAGATCTTGTCTTTCAATTTTCATCAGCTAAACTGTCCTGGACTGTAGCTAACTCCATACTGTAACAAAGTTTTTTTTTAAAGCCCTTCCCTTCAGGAAATAGATCATAATGCCTTATTAATCTTGATGTCTTCTGGGGTTGAGATTTGTAATTGTAAATAGGTGTTAGGGAGCTGTTAAGTGTTATTTGTTGAAATTGTGTGTTTATTTTGTGAAAATAATTTGTTTTGAGGAACAGAAATGTTATAAAAACTTTTTACAGGTATGAGAAAATGAAGTTAATTATATAAATTTAAAGAAAAGATTTAAATAACTCCTTTTTACAATTAGCATCTTATATCTAACATTTATATCTTTTAAACTAGGAATACTATTGAAATCCGTAACACACACACGTGAGCCAATCACAGCGTACGTGGGAGGAGCTTACATAGTCATTGTACAGCTTACAAATGCTGTCATTGTATTGAAACTTGTCGGTCGGGACTTGGATTTTATATTCATACCGACGTAACGGTGCTTATTTATGTTTTCGCCAAATACTTTTTACATGTAAAAAGGTTGGTTCCTTCTATAGGCCATGTTTAATTTTCTATTTAAAATGTAGTTTTCTCGTATTTAAAATTTATAACCGGCTCGGCCTACTGAAGTCTTGATTTTAAATGATAATCTTCGACAAATGGTTTCGTATTGGGTTGATATTTTAATTTTAGTGGATGGATATATTAATTTGAAATGTTTTGATGTGGGAACTGTTATGTTTTGCAGGGTATAGTAAGAATATGTTTTAGTATTTTAGTTATTGGAAATAGTATTTTGAATGTTAAGGTTTTAACCAGTAAGACGGACAAGGAAGTACGGTATAAACACGGAACTCGCTTTGCTTTGGTTTGTTTTAAGATGACAACAATGAAGCTAGACGGGTTATAAAGTATAATCCGAATCTAGAATCTGGGCCAGAGGATTGTGGTCGATGGGCCAGAGTGGAGTGGTCGGGTGACCAGTGAGGGGCTACGAGTTAGGCCAGTCTGTTATTAGCGCGTGTGGCCGGAAAAGTTGGGCCGGTTCGTCGTGCAAAGTGCGGCCAGGAAATCGAGACTTGGAATTCAGCTTCCGAGATTTGGACCACCGAGATACCTGTGGAGACATCAAACTAAGTGAGCAAACCAAAGTATTTCAGTCTAGTTAGAGTCACGTATTATTCAGAGTTTTGGGATCATTCAGATAAAAGTAACACGCTTTAGTTGCCAATACCGTAATCCAGTCTGTCTTATAAAGGTCAATACCTAGTATAAGAGATGTATGTAGCATAAGTGTAGCTAATGTATCAAATCGTATGTATTTCTATTATTGCATTGTATGAATAAATATAGAGAGATAAGTATTTCCACTGAACCACTAATGCATTGTTTTTATTGATCTGTCCCTTTGTTACTAACACAGTAAAGTGTTTTGTTTGAACCCGGGTGTTAAGGGAACTAGAAATCTTAACCCTATCAGAACTATTTGTCGAAAAGGTCGAAGTATTTTTAATTAACTGCAATAGGTCCGAAAGTCGTGATTTGGCGTCTTTTTAAGTCTTGTTCAGCGTTGCGAATAATTGCTACTAGGTGGCGGGCGTGTCGTCTTGATTAATGAATGACTTTCCTGACATGTTTACTATCTATCCCGTTCTCACACTTATTTATATTTTGGTTGAATTATTTACAATTAGGTGAATATTTTGAATTGTTATAAAGTCAATCAAAAGGCGGTTCAAATGAAAGGCGGCAAACTAAAATGTTCGCCGTTGATGACCGAGTTTGGTGGATTTTGCCATACAAAGATGGAAGCATTTTGCTTCACAGGCTGTACAGACTCATGACTAGTAGTGCTCTTATGCATATACTCTGTGGTGTTAACAGACAGCTAAACAACAGAACTGCAGTTGTTGTTCTGACCCTGGTCTGTCATCACATGCTAATAAAAGGTATTAAATAGGTAAAACAACAGCATAATTAGCTTTCTGCTTGATAAGTTATTAATTCAATTAACACCTACCTCATCATCACTGTGTTTTCTTTTCCTTGCCGGTTGTGTCTTAGTTTGATCATTTTGGTGCAACAATTCTTTTCTACGCATCGGATGTCGAGAACTGCTTTTCTTGCGTAAGGTTATTAATCCATCTTGATACTGAAATATTCAGTTATTAATTTAAATAGATGTAGGTAGTTAATTTAAATAGTAATTACACTATTTTTAAAGTCATCTCTTTCACTTAACCTTGAATTAAAGTAAATACAATTTTGTTTACATAAAAATCAGAAAATAACAAACCAAATAAATACATTAAAAATAGGCAAAGTGATTTTAATGCTAACTGGTCTTTAGAGTTGCTGCAAGAGTAAGCAAAAGTTAAGTTGATTTGGACGCTAAAACACTGCGATACTCAACACCGAGGTAAGTAAAGAGAGGGAAAATTAAAGAAATCAAAGATATTCCTGGACAGACCAGAGGAGGGATGGAGCAGATGGTTGAAAGGTCCAGGTAGGTAGAACTTGATAAGGACAAGGGTAGGTTTTCTGATAAGAATAGAATAATCGACTTTATTTGGACGAAGTCGAAGCTTTGAACCCATTAAATAAATTTACAAATTATTTTACAAAACCTTCTGCTAGCTGTTAATAAAATAATTTTTATTGTAAACAAAAATAATATTTCAAAAATAAGAACATTATGTTATTAAAATAAGAATATTATATTATTTGAATATAATATTTAAATAACCAAGTGAAAATCAACAAACATAAAAACTTAATTGGAACTGTTATAAACATACATAAAATTAAAAGATAAATTGCGTTTGCAAATTATAATTTACAATGACTTCAGAAAAAAACAACATCAATCCAAAAACATTTCACATAATTATCACAAGAAAGAAACAGATACAAAATTATATGTAGGATATTGAGCACTAAATATGCACCTAGCGAAAATGATAAATCTGCACTAGATGTAAATAAGATGAAATATCAATGCAGTTTGCCGTTTCATGCAAAGGATATGGTCGCATAAGATGATAGATGAGTACATTCTATAGGAAAAATGAAGGAGTATCCAAGTGAATTTTTTCTAAGAACATTCTCAACTTTCAAAAACTGCGCTCCCTTTTTTTTAGAAAAAAAAAAAAAAAAAACACCATGAACTAAGTCTCTTGCCCTTGTTGTCTAGATCAAAAACAGTAACACATCAAAATAAAAAAAGTATTTTAAAAATAAAACATTGCATACGAACATACTAACATTTCCTAAATGTGATACTCTATGGAAAAAGCATTGTTTGTATTATATTCATATTTAAAGTCTAAAGGTGAAACAGGCTGAGATTGGTAAATGTACCACCACACTGTGGCATAGTAGTGCATGTGGGCAGTAAGAAAATTCACTTGCTCTTTGTCAACAGAGCAGTAACGTGTACAACTATGTGGTGTTCTTCTGTTGAAGAGGAAATGTTACCCTTATTTGTTCTTATGAGGAAAACCAAAAAGTGGAAGTGGGAAATAAATTTGCAAGAAGAACAATTAGGTGAGTATCACAGATTATGTTGAGAATTAGAGAGTTTTGCAGATAGATTTTTCATTTACAGTAGAACCCGAAGTAATTGGAAACGAGCAAACCTTGGATAGCCAAAAAATCAGATAACCATTGAGGTGCGACTGGTGCGAGTTCCCGCGTCATTTACATTGTGGCTGATTTGGAGTCATACTTACTTTAAAATATATTTTATTTGGCTTTAAATAGTATACTTTTAAATAAACAAAGAAGGTTTGACAGTGTATTTAAATGATAGAAAGTGGATACTGTAAGCTACTGTAATAACAACCACAAAAATAATGTTGCTAAACATTTTTCATCCTGTTTTTTTTTTTTATTGATTATTTAGCCTCTTCTTTATTTGAATACCGTTGAGATACCCACTTTTCAATTTCCAATCTATTTCGTCTCCAATCCTCGACAGTCACTTCCCCAATACCTTAATCACTTGCTACTTTCCTTTTCTTTTTGATTCACCTCCAACTAATTGTTTAATTGCTTCTCATTTTTGATTTAAAGTTAAAACAACACACTCTCGCTTTCCACTCATAATGACACTCTCATTCACAAAGTTTAACTCACCGACACAGACTAAAAACAAAATACAGTAGCAGGGGGGGAAGAAACAACTCGTGGGAATGGATGGTGAGTCCTAAATACGATCCCGCGAGGAGTGGATTTTATTTCAGGCCCAAGACCGCTTCATCATTCACTAAACTAATTGTCCGCTAAAGGTCACCACACTATTTCGTTGAGTAAGAAGCGGAAATGTTTTCAGGATGTACAAGGCAAACCACAGTTTGGTTTTCTTTCTGTTCAATCTACACAAGAGTTTTTATTATAAATTCACTTATTGAGAAATTCTCTCGAGGCTTGGATAACCAAGGTTCTACTGTACTTTCTAATGTTTTGTAAGTGTTTCGAAATGTTATATAATTTACAGGAACCGACAACCAATCAGCCCTTCCATATTTATCCAATACAGATTTTCTTCAAACGATTGAAAACCAAAAGAAGGCGAACAGTGAGCAAAAATTTACTGCTTTTAAACAAACTCCTTAGATGAAGAGACGAATTGGAGTCAAAACAGGTTTATTGCAATAATTTCCAGGGCTAAAGCCTCTAGTTTTGTTTGGAAAGGCACGTTTAGTCAAGTCACTTGAGCAACGGATCCCAAATACACATCTATCTTAGGATATTACAGTGATAGTAGCAGTTAGTGGCAGATTACGAGCTCAGCTACCCCTAGACACTAATCAGTTTGAGGTCCCCCACTACAACTTGCATGATGGATATTAAGTTAACATCAACTAAAATATGAAAAAAAAACTGGGCTGATGAAATTTGTGTATACATTTTTAAGCTATGACATTAATTGGTAAAATGTCCTTTTAACCCTATAACTGGTAATCATAATGGCAGTTTTTTTATGCAAATTTAAAAAAAAATACAATATAGTAATTATACCCCAATCCAAAAGTGTTCAATATATTTTTTGTAGAAAAAGTCCAAAGATTTCAAAAATGCAACTAAAAAATAGTTTGATGTAAAACTTTAAAAGTTATTAGCTCAGGAAGCGCAAACTAGTAACGGAAAAATCTAACTTTATGCCAACACTAAAAATACAGTAGTAAAATATTTTTGTAATTCTTTTTACATCTGTGAGCTGCTGAGCTCGCCCTGTACAGCCAGTGTTTCCAGATAGTGCAAAACAAATTCGTGGGAATTTTGCAAAATTCAATTGGCCCCTAGGCACTTACCTATCATGCCTAATGTGTAATCGACCACTGGTAGTGGTAATTAAACTATTAACCCAATGCACTCGGGCAATAGACTCGAAACACAAGTGATTACTGCATGTGTGTAACAGAACTATGCAATAGTATGAAACGCTGATTGGCATCCAGGACGCTGCGGGCAGAGTTAATGTCGCATCCCGCATGCCAAGACTTTAAAGAACATATTATACTCGACTAGTGGAGAAATTGATTGTCTTTGAAAAAATCTATACTGTACTGTCAACATATAAAATACATGTCACTGTGTATTGTGTTCAAATGTTTTCAACATACATACCTTCTCCTTAGTAGTATTAATGGTATCCACCCATTGCTCTACAACACTACTGTCATCGGAGTATAGAATTAAAGTTTCTCCCATGCAAGACAATTTGAAGACATTATGACTCAGAATCAACTCTACTGAACATTTCTTTAGTGGCAACATACAGCAACAATCCAACGACTTTGGTTCCGTAGGTAGTTCGCCAATATTTCCTGTTATTTTACAGTACAGCACGCTGTCTGTCAACAGGATGAAATAACGCTCCTGGGACACATTTCCATTTTTTGAAACCTGGAAAAGTACACAAAATTATCAGAATGGTTCTGTAAATCAATTGGTGAAAAATTATTTAAAAAAAAATTAAGGGTAAAGTTTTCAACAGGACACCTTGCCATATTGTGACAGAGATGCCAACGTATGCGCAGGAAAATGCTCACATGTGAACGTATAAACACAATTGCCAGACTCAGCTATTCCTGTATTTTTACAAACAACTCAACATCACTTAGTAAAATATGTACAACAAAAACTAACAACACAGGAACACACTAATTTAATAAATAATAATAATACTTTTTACCAATATACCAAGTATCAAATATTTATCTTAGAATTTGCACAATGCAAAATGTTTAATATTTGTAATACTGTCAGAGATAAAAGTGCATTTACTTTTAAAAGTCGACCTTCCTTAATCAGCATCCTTCCTGGTGACACAATAGCAGGCTTACCACCTGTAAAACAACGTTGTATATCAACGACTCGCTGTCTGTTTTCTTGTGCTTGTACCAAGTCATTAATATGTGCTGTTGCTTTCTCTACTTCGGTCAACGCATCTGAAAGTAAAAGTTAACAAATAGTTATTTTTATTAATACGTTTAAACTTTATATTTTTATTTCTGAATGAAAAATATAAAATTCAACTATTAAAATTTCTATTCAACTCTTCACAGATTTATTGATTTTTTTTGATGATATAAAGTAATTTTAATATAATTTTATAATAAACCCTTTTGACTCTCATTTCGGTCTCCCGAGGTATCATTTAATACACAGTTTAGTACAATACTAAAGCTTATGAAAATTTAGTAATTTACAAATCCATCCTAACAAGTTGAACAGTTTTGCATTCCTTCTCTTCATCCCTGGATATATTCAGATCGTCGTATAAAGATTCCTCCAAATACTGATCAATATCTTTGAATAACTATTTCCACTCATATTCACTTTCACTAATTAAACAGAAAATAATTTGAAGCAACCTCAAAACAGTAATCAGCGGCATGGTTATAACTACGACGTGATTGCTATTGCCTCAGCTGACAACACAACATCACAGAAATATAAATAAGAAAGTATTGTAATTTTTCATAAAAAAAATTTAATGAATATTTTTAACGGACAGAATATACTGAGTTCAATCGATTGTATTGAAATACATCACTTCGAATGGTAATTTCATGCAAAGTCATCGATAGTATCAAGGAAAAAAACCGGTGTCTGCCAGTGATTGGAAACGGACGCTGTTGGCTCCCAACTGACATGAGAGTCATAATGATTATGATGCTTCCAGAGTAGAGAAAGCAAGTTCAGGACACGCTCTTACTTGTTGCCAAATTTACTTATAGATGTGGCAAGTACAAACCTCGAGTAATAAAGTATCTGCTAGCAGCCAGTAAGCTATAAGACAGTCATGGTGATGGAGCAACACAACTCCCACATCCTTGTTTAAATATGTCAGATTTTATGAAACTGGAATGAAAGAATAGTTTGTTTATGTGAGAAAGTTTAAAAACAATTTTTGAAAATAATGGCTAGGAAAACACAATACGTTTAAAGCATCGACTACACATTTCTGAGAAATAGCAATTAAGAGTCCTAAAGATTATCAAAGGCATTTGGGAATTGGTTTCGAGGAATTTGAAGAACTTTTAAAAATGATAGAACGACTCATTACGATAAGAGGGAAATTAAAAATCTCTTTGCGTATTCTTGAGTAGAGAGGGCATAAAAATTCCCTAAAAAGGGCGGCACTTTGGGAGTGATGAAGCGTAATGGCCTCACCTACATAATATAAGAACCTTTTAGGTTCTCTTAGCCTCTCTCACTCCAACTTCAGCTCTTAACCTACGAGAGGTGCCGCTGTTAGGTCAGTAACTTGGCGATGTGTGGTGGCATGCAGAGCTGAGTGCCGATGAGCAGATTTGAGCTGGGGGCTGAGTTCTTAAAACTCAGTTTGTTTAGTACGGCAGGGGCGACTGTAGGTGTAGTCGTTGGAGGGTTGCGCCCCCCACGTACTTTGCATCCAATGCACACTACCACCTCATACACTTAGACACTCCTTGGTTGGAGAACATACTTCATTACTCAACGCCAGCTCCGCTGATCCATGCTGGGGCTCCTGGCTCTGGGTGGCCCGCCTCATCTCTTGTCCTCCTCGAGGGTACAGTTGATAAAACCAGGGTAGCACACCGGGCTGCCAGATAGTACAGAGGCCGACTTGTTTCACCAGCTGTTGTTGGCTGCCTATCATCTGGCGAAAATCTTGGTTTGCGTGCATTGCCAGGTGGTGCCTGGGTAAGGACCATGTACGTAAACTATAGGGGCTCTTCCGAGGCCACTGGGTTGGTAGCGGAGGTGGGAATTGGGTTGCTTTGGGGTCGGGATCTGCTGCATGGATCATTGCAGCGGGATATACATTCCTACACACACTCACACACACTTCTCCTAATTTTACCCAGGCCACGGGTGTGGTATAAATCAATATAGGTCTCAACGTGCTGGCGACCGTCGACAAGAAACTTCCTGGTTCAATCGCAACTCAAGTTGCATCGGAGGCTAATATGCCTCTGATTTCTATCCCAATGGTGACTGAGACAAGTGACTCAGCACATGGGGAAGTACCTTTTGGTATTGGTGGCATATCGGATGTGGAGGGCATTAGTGGGAGTGGTGAAGTCCCCAGTCCGATGCAGACAGATAACTCACAGGGCCATAAAGGACCTGTAAAGCTTTGTGGCGCTGATAAAAAGCGCCTTCGTAAACTCCGCCAGGAGGGCTATGGTGCTGAAGAGGCCCGTAGCATACTCCTGGATAGGAAGAGGTTGGATGGTTCTACACCACCCGAACAATCCCACAAAAAGATGAAAGAAGGGGAAAGCACCCTTGCTCAGGAGTGTAATGCTCCGAGACCCATGGGCTATAGTCAAGCCATCTTTGGTGTTCGTGTAGGTATCCTTCCCTCGGAATTTCCGGGGTCTCTCCTGACCGGGGAGCAAATGTGTTCCGTGCAGGGGGGGATTCTGGAGTTGGTCCTGGGGATGGGTAGATCTGCCATCACCCCCAAATTCAATGGTTTTGTAGCTAAGGCTGGCTATTGCATCCTTAGCTGTTCCTATGAAGGAACTGCAAACTGGGTTATGTCCCTTGGGGACATTCTTAAACCCTGGGAAGGAGCCAATCTGCGGATTGTTGGGGAAAAAGATATCCCTAAAGCCCAGATTGCTGTGGCATACTTCCCACATTGCCCAGAAGACTCCAATGAGAGGATTCTGGGCTTTGTTAAGGCTCAAATGATGGCCTCAATATAGATAACTGGAGGGTGGTCAGGAAGGCTGTTAAAGGGCCTACTACAGAACTAACCCTCAGCATAGACCATATGTCGGCAAAAACCATCAAATCACTTGGTCTTCGCCACAGCTTCAAATTTGGAAGCATCCCCATCAGGCTCAAGAAGCAAGACATGGGGGTCCAGGAGGCTAGTGTCTCGGATGCAAGGGGGGCTACTGTGCCCCCTGGACCGTCTGAGGCTTGTGCCCAAGTGGCTCCTGTGTCTCCGGGGCCTGGTCCATCTAACCTGGAGCCTGGGCTTAGTGTGCCCTCCACCTCCTCGAGGCCATCTGGGACTCGAGAGGGTGATGCTCTGGGGGGGGGTGGGTACCTGGAAAAACTTGGCCTGACACTTTTAGGAAGTCCCATCCTGAGGGCCCCTCTGTTTCTCAGCGTGGTCGTGCTGCGCGGGGAGGCAGGGGGGGCTATAAAATGGAGGGGACGTCGTCCAGAGAGAGGAAGAGGATCTGGCAGTAAGGCTTTGTCGGAAAGCCAGCTCCCAAGGACCTCAGGGTCTGATGGGAGGAGGGATCATCAATGACCCACAACCTGCGGATGTTGCAGATAAATCTCAAGCATGCCAAGGCCTCATCTGCTGTGCTGGGCAGGAGATTTGTCTGTGATTTGTCTTATCCAGGAGCCATGGTATAGTGGAGGCCTCATTAGGGGACTCTCAACTCCTAATGGTAAATTGATTTATGACCACCTAAAAAATGGGGCTGGTCTCAGAAGATTCTTGTCGATTCTGCTCCCTCGGAACTGAATCGGCTCAACACCTGCTGTGCGAGTGCGAGGCTCTCGCACGGAGAAGATTTACGGCTCTTGGAAATGCTTTTATTAGCCCGGAAGAGGTCCGTGGTGTTGATCCTGGGACCCTTATCGGTTTCGTAAGAGACCTGAAAGGGATCTGGGATGATCACTAGAAAGGGAAATATACCACAATAGATCTATATGGGTCGCAGTGGTGAGGAGACTTAGTATTCCTCTATCCAAAAAAAAAAAACAACAACGATAAGAGGGAAATTAAAAATCTCTTTGCGTATTCTTGAGTAGAGAGGGCATAAAAATTCCCTACCGCGCAACACTGCAGGGAAAGTTCCCACTCCTCGTACATGGTAGTACTGACCAAAGGAGATCACAATAGCGATATTAGAGCTCACTCTGCTTTCATTCTCCCAGGTAAGCTCTACTCTAAGCTAAATGCATGCGGAGCGTTACAGCTTACAATTCTTATTCTAAAAATATTACTGTTTAATGTTTTGCTTCAGTTTGCAAGCTTTTGTTTGCATTTACATTCATTATTTAGTAACTACTATCCAGCCTGTATATTTTCTGCTATTTCAGCTACCTTTCCAAAATAGATTAAAATTGAAAAAATAATGAAATTAAAGATTTTCAATAAAGCTTTTTCATAAGCCGACTCAAAATTATGCTACCTTGAACTGAATTTGAAAGTAAGCTAAATAAAATATTTTAAATAAATTTTAATTTACACAAACCGACTCTAAACTTCACTTACCTTGAACTGAATTCAAAAGATGGTTTGTAAGCTAGGATAAATTAAATATTTTAAATAACTCTTTCTCGCAGCAATCAGAAACATTTATATTATTGTATTTCCTATCCGACCTGGTAAGCTCTACCCGCAAAGACAGTAACTTTTAGGCAATGATGGAAACAAGTCTGTAGACTAGATCTGTATGGCTAACCGAGCCATACTCTAAACAAATCACATTCTCATACACCCTACACGCAGTACAAACATCTATCTGACAATACTTAAAAATCACTTAGACACTTGAAACTGCTAAGCTGCAACTATCCTGGCATCGGTTTTCCTGGTTGTATTAGTCAAAACACACTATTCGTACCAATCTCCGAATTAATCATCAATTCACTAAGTGAAACAACTTGGACTTTTTGTGTAATTTCCTTGCTTGCAGTAAGTTATAAATATAGACAATAATCGTTAAAAGAATTCAACATTAAAAATTATGAGGTATAAATCATCATACTAGAAGATATGTATGTATTTCCTCAGGTTTTTGTCAAGTCACTATGATAACTTATAAACTTAAATTAACTACCTAATATAACGGGATAGTGAGGATGTGAAGGTGAAGTCCTTGACATGAGTTCCCGCAGCAATAGTCTATATCTTGGTATCCTTTGGATGGGTGTAATCAGCAAAGAACTTAATTTACAGCCTACTTCCGGGCGTGATTCTTGATTCTGAATGAATTCATTCAGTTTAGGGTTAGCTTTTGGAACATCCTGTGAACAAACAAGGAAATTAGTTTAAAGTAAAGGTTAAAAAAAATAAATAAAATTTCAATCAACATGTTTAGTAATACAGTCAAACTTGGATAGTTCGAAGATATGAAGGGACCAGGGAAGAAATTCAAATTATCAAAAAATTCGAATTACATATGTTCATTAAAAAAGAAGAGGGAAATAAATGTACAAAAAAAATTACTAAACTGTAAAAAAAATTAACTCCACAATCAAAGATTTAACACACAAATTGTATGTTACAAAATTCTGTATATGTACAATATACAGTACAGTAGTCCCGCTATTCCGAACAGAGTTCAGAAAAAATACCGATTTCTTTTAACATAAAACAGGAGAAATTAAAAAGACGAAAAATAAGTACATTTATTGTTATACAAATAAGTTAAATAAAGACATACATAGAGCCTAAACTTGATGAAAACGCCAGAAACCAAATTGGAATGAAAGCTGGATTTGTTTCCTTCACGTTCTCCATCCGTTTTACGGGAAGGAAGTTACCGCAACAAGCATCCGGTGAAAAGGATACCGGGTCCTTCAGAAAGAAGGAAGGATTAGATACAACAGCCAGGCACTAGTAGTGTTGTTGCCACCTGCCAGTTGTGTCCATCCAATTTTCTCCTCCGTTTTCGTTATCTCGAACGAATTTTATTTTTCTCGATCTTTTTTCAAGACGATGCGGTATTAACGGACAGACTGCGGGATGACAAAATGGACAGTTTGAACAACCTATCTCATCCCTTCAGTTTTTAGAAGAAAACAGAATTGTAACGCAACGGAAGGAAAAAACGGATGGTGTAAACCTACAATAAGGCGAGATCAAGAGCATTTGCCACGTCTACATGTGATATGAGTTCAGTTTTTGAGCGTTCATCTCCTCCTTGCTTTCCTACGAGCCGATCAACGCTGTATAGAACTGACACTAGCAGATGTCCCTGCACTTAATTTACGTCTTAACAAGTCAATAATTTATTGTTATATAAGAACAATCGTACCAAAAATTTGAATTATCCAAAATAAAATTTGAATTTAACACGATTTTTTACCATTGTTTTAATGCAGAATTCTAGGAACTGGACAAAAAATTCAAATTACAAAAATTTTGAATTTATAGAAGTTTGAATTATCCAGGTTTGACTGTACCTACAATACACTATAGAATATACAAAATTACATACAGTATGTCACGAAAAATTCTGAAGGAAAATGTGCATAGTAATATCTTGACTTTTGAAGCATAGAAGCCCCAGAAAGAGGTAAGCCTGATCTTAAAATTTCTGTGCGCTTGCACAGCATAATATGGATTTATTAGATCATTTCAATTAAAAGGGATTTACATTTTTTTAGTGCTGTATATTTTTATTGTACTGGGTTTGTAATTGGTAATCTGTAGCTGCAAATAATTTAATTTTAATGCTCCGGTATACGTTTAGCCGACTGAAACACCAGTTAACACACGCCGACTGTAAGTTCGCATTAAATATTTTCAAATTTTAATTATTAGGATGTGTGCGTTGTGTATTTTTGTAACCACAAAAACCAAAACCAGTACTTAGGTAAATAAATTACACTTCATACATATAATTAATTAGTTTATTATAACGGTGCTCTAAAACATTTTATAACAAAGAATATACTTCTACCTAGAAACATATAGTATAAACAATGTTATTACAGCCTAAAATTATTCGATCACACAGCTGAACCGCTGACGTGAGTTTAGCGAATTTCTAAAATAAAATGTTTATGTTTTAGAGTTTGCATCTTGACCTTGCACCCTCAGATTATGGACTGTGCTTTGCCAGTTGCAACTCGTCCTTGCGGCCACATATTAAGGACTGCTTCGCTCGCAGTGGACAAACACGGATCAGAAGCTGCCCCACGGCCAAATCCTCTACGTGTATTTAAACCGGGTACTTTTATGTTTTGATTGATTTTGGGGTAACCAGACGGGCTATAAGGTCTTGTAAAAAAACAAAATGTGCAGAATAATCTCCCATGTATATATTTTTTGGCAGCTTTGGTAATAGCAGGAATGCTACCGATTAAACTTCTCGTGGAAGAGAGGACTGATATACTTTTTTGGGTAAGATAGATGTAGAAGTGATTTGTTTAAATGACACACTGGCTACTCACTCTTCTAAATTGTTTAAAACTTGGGGATTATTATTGTAGAGAGCACAGTCCTCATGGGAGTTCATGCATTTTACTGAAGCATAACTTAAACTTATGTTTCAAGGAGGGATTTAAGCAATTCCTTTATATTCTATATTTTAGAAGGATCCTGTGTGGAGCTTACTGACTTAAATACTATTATCGTTTCCTTATATAGAGTCCCTAATAAAAATAACTTTAATGAATTTTTAAATAGGTTAGAATCTTTGTAAAATTAAGAAGAGAGATTAGATTAAAAGTTATCTATATTGCATCAGATTTTAATGTTGTTTTGATGGAAAATTGTAATCTGAAACATCAGAAAATACGTTTTTAAATTTGATAAGAATATAAAATGGTTTCTACGAATGTTTGAATTAACCTACTAAAATTGCTGGTTATTCTGTACCATACATTGATAATATACTAAGTAATGGAGGGAGCCGGAGTAACAAGACAATAATCTTGGTATATATGATCACAATGCCTTATTTTTAGCAATAAAAACAAATGAAAATAAATACTGTAAACACTTGAATAAAAAGCCAAGTGGTAAGAAGAGATTTTATTCAAAAGAAAATATTGTTAAATTTTTGAAGGTGCTAGGTGACCATACTATGGAAAGTTGGTAATAGTTTGCACCCTCAAGTGTTTCAATAATTTTTGTACGCAACACAACATGGCTTTTGAGCATTAGTTTCCTATAAAATCGTATTTCCCTGGTAAAAGTAAAAATATAAATAAATTCAGGGTTACGCAAGGGATAAAAATGTCTAGTGTAAGAAAGAGAGAACTGCTTAGGTTAGCTATGCAAAATCCGGTACTTTTGCAATTTTACAAAGATTATAAGCGTACTTTTAAATCAGTTTGCAACAACACAAAAAAATTAACAAATAATTCGACCACGCAGCTGGACCGCTGACGTGAGTTGAGCAAATTTCCAAAATTAAGTTTATATGCCTATGTTTTAGGGTTTCAACCAACAATTTGGGAAATAGGTCTACTCACGAAGGTGTTGAACAGCTGTCTGTGTGTACGCAATATATTAGTAGAATTTGTTTGCGCCTAGTGGCCTGGCGAGTTTGTACCACTTGGCTTCGAACCTGGTACTTTTATGGTATTTTACGTTTTGATCAATTTTCGGGGAACCAAGCGAGCTATAAGGTCGCGTAAAAAAAAAAATGTGCAAAATAACATCCTACATTTATATATTTAGAAAAAACTCTAACAAATTTCATTCTCGTAGTAAAAATCTCAAAAAATAGTTACTTCCGGTCAAAAAAACGTACTTCCGGTTGTTGGATTTTTTGGCTAACGAACTCGTCCGAGCAACGTAGACAACCAACAAGTGTACCAAATTTTAACCAAATCGGACTTAAAATGCGGCCGCTAGTGTGCGAACACATATATACATATATGAATTTTAATGACACCCCAAAACGTGTTCTAGGGACCATGATCGGTGCTCATTTGCTACTCCCGACCTTGGGTCTTACCATAAGGGCCACTGCAATAGCTCATTTTTCCTATGGAAATTCGCTAATAATAGATTCATTAGGAAAGCAGAAAGCAGAAATAAAGCTTTGTCGTCAGTTTTAAAATCAGAACTTGGAACAGTAAAGGTAACACAAGATTTCTCTAACATAAAACTTAACAGTAATGAGATTGATGATGATGGTTTAGTGAGTTCTGATCATTTTAGCAAAAAGTTTGTTTCAGGGGCTAAAGAGAATAGTATTAGGCCAAACAGAGGTGATGCAGCATCTTACTTGTCAAAATTTAACAATAATATAAATTTTCAGACGTTTAATCTAAAAATAGTCTCTTCAGAAATTATTGCAAAGGTAATAAAATCACTGAAAAATAAAAAATCTGCAGGCTGGGATAATATTCCAGTAGATATTATGAAAAAAAGTTTGGACTTTATTTCAACACCATTAACTATTATCATAAATAAGTCATTCGAAACAGGCATAAAATATGCCGAAATAAAACCACTCCTTTAAGAAAGGAAGTAACATGATTCTGATAATTATTGCCCCATTTCAATCCTGCCTTCATTTTCTAAAGTTTTTGAAAGGTTGTTAGTAATCAGATTCTTTTACATTTTGAGAAAAATAACCTCTTTATACAAGAGCAATATGGTTTTTAAAGTAGAACACACAAGCTATAGCCGATCTCGTGCGTAGAGTGGGGGAGGGTCTGGATGGATCTCAGAATACTGCTGGGGTTTTCTGTCATCTGTTAAGAACTTTTGACTGTGTGGCTCATGATGTACTTTAGGACAAACTTACATATTACAATTTTTCATGTGATAGTTGGACCTGGTTTGATTCATATCTCTCTTCCCGGCTTTGTCGAACAGTAATTTAAAAAAATAACGTAACATATAAGTCTAAATGGGAAAACTGACATGTGGTGTCCCATAAGGATCTATTTTGGGAACCTTGTTATTTTTAATATACATAAATGACTTGCCTGTAAATATTAACTCACCGTTGATTTTGTACGCGGATGACACAACAAATACCTCTAGTGATCTTCAACATTTAATTCAGGACTCTCTTTATGAACTAACTCATTGGTTTACAGAAAATGGCCTGAAATTAAATTGTAAAAAAACACAAATAGGTCCACTTTAAAAGAATAGGGAGGCATATGCAATCAGAATTGAATATATATTTTGAAAATGAATCGATGGAGTTGTCAAAATCATTTAAATTTCTAGGAGTTCAAATTGATTCAAATTTAAAGTAAAGTAGTTATTTCGAAATGCTAGGTAAAAGGTTACATTCAGCATGCTTTCAAATATTGATTTTGTGTGATGTGATAGACAAGAAGACAAAATTAATGATATACCATACTATGTTTGTCTCGGTTATACAGTTTGGAATTGAAATTTGGGGTAGTTGAAGTAAAGCAGTAGAATTATTTAAAGAACAGAAAAAGTATTTAAGAATTATGACTTTTTCCAAAAGCAGAACATCTTGTAAGGGCTTATTTAAAGAGTTGCGCATTTTAACCTTACCCTCACTATATATGTTAAGGTGTTTAATATTTGTTAGGCAAAACTATGATATGCTGATGGAATACCAGCATATGCATCATTATAAAACGCTGATTTCTTAGCTAAAAAGAGTAATTTTTAGCTCCCCTTCATAAACTGAGTTTATTTGAATCAATACCACTTTATTATGGAAAGATACTTTACAATAAGTTGTCTATTGAACTTAAAAATAATAATACTTTTAAAAATATTAACACTTTTAAAAATAGAGTAACTGATTATTTAATAAATAAAGCCAACTATAATGTTAAGGATTATTTTGTAATGTAGATGTATATGTTGTGTGTTAGTATTAGGTTTTTTAAAACTTGACAATGTCACCTGTTTTCCAGCTCTTGCTGGCTTTGTAAATTGTATTTGTGAAAATAAAGGAATTTGAATTTGATAAAAAAATTGGCGCAGAATTACATACCGAGGAAAGAGTTGAGGAAGATGACCACGGGAAAATGGCAATCACGATGGTCACTACACATAGAAGTGGGACAATGGACCAAAAGACTAATCCTAGATGTAGGGAAATGCTCCGAAACGAAACATGCAGAGATGGATTATTACACAACCCAGCTATTCACAGGACATGGCGAATACGGGATCAATCTGCACCGTTTTAAGCTTCGGAATGACCCTAGATATAAATACTGTGGAGAAGAAATTCCGTGCAACAAACGTTCTTCCATTTTCAACGATAGTAGAGTGACAGGAAAGATCTGGAAAAAATAATTTTAGGGATAACACCAGATGTGGCACCTATTGCCAATTTTATGACGGCCAAGGAACACCAGTGGCGAGAAATTGCAAGACGGGCAAGATTGTTATTGAGCCAAAAGGAAGAGGAGAGTACAATTATTACTGAGCAAAAGTAATAAAATAAGTAACGAGAATTACAATAGAAAAGGTACAAGTGAAGAAAATCAGTAGTCAGGCGACCATCCTGAAGTAATGCCAAAGCAGTCCCGGGATGGTGTCGATGACAGAGTGTGGGGTGGTTTGGTGGATGCGATCTCCACACTATCGAGAGGTGCCGACTCTCGATGTTGGCTAGCAGAGTTTCCATCCTCGCTACAGGAAAAAAAAGGTGCCTGCGTGTACAAAATATATTAGTAGAATTTGTTTGCACCTTATCTTCCAGCCTCGGCTTACGCGCTGCTTCGTTCCGCTAGACACTGTCATTATTGTTCTACATATTTTTTATTTATTCCACACAGAAATATAATGTTTTACCTTGATTAGGCCTGGTTAAATTCAAGTTCAGACATTTTGTTTTAGTTTTCTATAAAATACATTTTTAAAAACCCTATTTTTTTTCATTTTATCTTTTACAAATTGTATTTAATAAAAAAAATTATAAAAAGAAATTTCTTTATATTTTACACAAAATAAACACTAGCTCAAAGTGTCCTACATCAGGCTCAGTTTGGGAAGGGTTAGGACCTATATTTAAATTAACATTCGTCTTAAAGCGCACGGTGCAATAAACTTTATGGTGAATTATTTTACAACATTTTTCAAACAATGTCTATAACTAATTACAAAAGTGAGAACATTAATCACGCACAAATAATGTTCTATGTTTACTGTGCTGTACTCACGAGTGTGGACCTGGAAAGAACGTAACCCGCACAGTACAGTGCAGCGGTTTTGCCCTGTCACTCATTTTAAAGGCATTTCTAAAAACATCGCATACTCAAACCAGCCACATTTTACAGGTTAAACCTTTACCAGTGAAAACTGGCACAACACTGAAGGGATGTTACCGAGGTATTCCGCTAGGATTTGAAATTCGTAATTTCTGAGAAATCGGATGATTGATAGTTTAGGCAGTCTTAGCGCCTATAAACTCTCAGGTCTACACAGTATTTAATAATAGGACCCCTAACCAAGCCACGTACCAAGGAATTGTTAGACTATTTACTTTTTTGCTACACACTCTTGACCTTTTGCCCAGATCAATTCAGTCTGTTTAATAGTGTAGTGAGTATTTCTGAGTGTAGTTTCTGAATTCCTTTTCGTTTATTGAATAACATGGATAGACATAAACATAACGTGGAAGAACCTTTTGTGGAAATTGTGGACGAAAGTTGCCACAGAATGTGAAAGAACTGTTCACACATCGAAATCTACATAACACTAACATTTCACCCAAAGTACAATCTTCAATATGCTACACAGAACCATCAGCTATGGCATGCCAGCAAATTCACTCCCATCAATTACCCAGAAGAAGATTTAACTTTTACATCACCAGCCAGCGAACATGAGCATGAGCATATGCCATACTAATGATTTTCTTCAAGAAACTCATGTAATATATAAATTAATTAAATATTTTATCATTTCCTCTTCTCTAATATTTTTTTTATTTTACCTTTCTAAACAATAATTATTTTTAAAAAAATGTAATTTAAACACTTTATAAATTATAAATTGATTTTATTAAATTAAAACAAAGTGTCACACACAAATTGTATTATTAAAACTTTTATGAGTTGTAGCCTTCATAGACCTACCCATTGTTAGCTTCAATCGTTCCGCAACAAGGTGTAGATTGAGAAAGATAATTTTTTTATTTTTTAACAAGTTTATCTCCAGTTTTCTGTATTTTATAGGCAGACGTAATGGGTTTTATGTTCACATATCCTAAAAACGAAAAACCTTTCTTGATCCAGTCTTATGTCCAAACATAAATGATCAAATTCGCCATACGCTGTCTCACTTTACAATATAGATAATTACCTTTTATAGTAGTCAGAGCAATTCTTTTGACTTTATAGATACACTACAGCTCTGCTTCGCTGTTCACAGCCGGCTTCGTCAGGTGTAGAAACTTAACACTCAAATAAAACACATAATAACAATGAACAAACATTTATTTAAGTGTTAAGTTCCTACACCTGACGAAGCTGGTTATGAACAGCGAAACAGCGCTGTAGTGTATCTACAAAATAAAAAGAATTGCTAAGACTACTATAAAAGGTAATTATCTATCCTACTAATATTATAATGTGAAAGTTTGTATGTTTGTTTGTTTGTTTAGCTGACAATCACGCAAAAAGTACTGATGGATTTGAATGAAATTTGGCACACATATAGATCATGACCTGGAATGAGACATAGGCTATAAATCATTTTGATTTAAGGGTTGAAACAACCCCTAAAACAATAAATATTTATTATTATACATCCATTAAGACTAGAAAGCTGGAATTTGGTACATTTATTTCTTACAAGGTACATATAAAATGTAAACTATATTTGCATTTTACACTGTGCTGCTAAGGGGTGAAATTGTAATAAGAACCCCTAAAACAATACAACTTAATTATTATACTTCACATAAAGCTAGAGAGCTGGAAATTGGTATATTCATTTCTTACAAGATATATATAAAAAGTAAACCATATTTGTATTTTTCAGTGTGCTGCTAAGGGGTGAAAATGTAACAACAACCCCTAAAATAATACGAAATAATAATTATACTTCCCATAAAGCTAGAGAGCTGGTAATTTGTACATTTATT
>JAGFPH010000014.1:1082425-1101858 GCA_018207615.1 Philaenus spumarius | reverse complement strand
ATTTTGTTCAATACCAGTCTTTAAAAAATGTATTATTTTTCGCGAGATTTCCGACTTTTGAAGCATATACAAGGCTAATTTTCTCAAAGAAGCATTCCACGAATTTCTTAAAAAATTTATATAACTAATACAGTAACCAATAGTATATGTTTACGGAGTTTGGTTAACATTGACCATTTATTTTGTTCAATACAAGTCTTTAAAAAATGTAATTGTATTTCGCGAGACTTCCAACATTTGAAGCATATATGCCTACAAGGCTAATTTTCTCAAAGAACCATTCGACGAATTGCTTTAAAATTTATATAATTAATACACTTACCTATAGTGTATATGTTTACGGAGTTTGGTTAACATTGAACAATTATTTTGTTCAATACAAGTCTTTAAAAAATGTATTGTATTTCGCGAGATTTCCGACTTTTGAAGCATATACAAGGCTAATTTTCTCAAAGTAGCATTCGACGAATTGCTTTAAAAATTTATGTAATTAATACACTTACATATAGTAGCCTATATATGTTTACGGAGTTTGGTTAGCATTGACCAATTATTTTGTTCAGTACAAGTCTTTAAAAAATGTATTGTATTTCGCAAGATTTCCGACTTTTGAAGCATATACAAGGCTAATTTTCTTAAAGAAGCATTCAACGAATTTCTTAAAAAAATATATATAATACATACAATGACCTAAAGTATGTGTTTACTAAGTTTGGTTAATATTAAGCAATTATTTTGTTCAGTACATGTGTTTAAAATGTATTTATTTTGCGTGTTTGTACATGACCGATGTTTTTAGAAATGTTTTACGTTACGGCGTAGGGCTAATTCGCTAAAACTGTAATCTAGGTTATTATCTATATATAGCGCCTGACTGGGGTTAAAGCAGAATAAGTTTAAGAACCATAAGTAGGCCTGAATACAGAACAGTTGGGACTGATGTATTTTAGTTTTGGCTGATTTTTCCCTAATTTACTTGTTAGTAGAAGAGCGGTCAAAGCAGATGGCCATTACACCTCCTTAATTTGGGATAACCAAATTGTGTTTAGCCTACTGTAGGATAAGTAACCTCTTTATAACACTCACGGGTTTTCACTGTCCGAGATAGCTGCCAGAAAGGTTTGAAGTATCTGCCAGAGGTGGCGTCTTTGGTCCCGACTATGTTTGAAAGTGTAAAATTATAACCGAGTTTATTTATTAGATCAGTGATGATACAGACGAAAGCAGAAAATAGGTGGATAACATCTATTGTCCATTGTTCAGATGCATTATTTAGATTTTCAGTAGATGAAAAAAATGAATGGTGCTTATCATGAGAAAATGCCTGTGTATGGTTCCACAGTATTTGATTGTGTGAAGAGAGCATTTTAGGTTTTAGAGGGTATGGAACCTGGACATGAACCAGGAATTCCCACACATTGTGTGTAAAGCATTTCCTCCTTGTATAATAAAAAAAAACTATTTTCATATCTCCAAAATGGTCACTTTTACAAAAAATTCTTGAATTGACAAAAACCCCAAAATAATATTAAACTAAAATAAGAGTTTAGGCCTACTGTGTAGGTCTATAATTTAATCCTATACACTTAGCATATTGGGTACAATATAATAAAAATGTAAACAAAACATTTCATGAATACATAATTGGCCTACAGTTAATTTTGAAATATGTAGGTCTCTATCAAATTAGAAAAAATGCCTACCTAGTAGGGCTATGTCTTTCAATTAAACACAACTGGTAAGTTAAGCCTAGTAGTTGCAACTCATCATTACTTTAAAATAGACCCTGACGTAAGTTAACTATTCGACCCTAGCCTAATATTTTTGCAGACGACGTTGTTTTACATTCTAGGCTACTGATAAATGTTAAATACAGGTAAACATACTGTGACTAATACTATAGGTTAGAATCTTTTAGGTTTCATTTTTATTATTCTTGCATTTCTGTTGCCATAGGTTAGCCTAGAGTCGAATAGTAAACTTGCGCCATAGACCCTTAGCCTACTAGTGTAAATTTACTTTAGGACACCTGCCCTTTTTTAGGAAACAGAGTAGTGCTGCCAACCTAAGGTTATTGTTCTATTGAATAGTGGTAAACATACTGTGACTAGAGACTGTAAGTTAGAACTTCAGGCTATTTTTTCTTCTTTATATACAAAACCGTGAGGTGTCATAAAGTAAACTTTAGCAATTTTACTAAATAATTAACAAATTTAGTTTGAAATTTTTTATGCTGGTAAGTATTTGTATCATTTATTCCATAGGTCCCTATGGATAAGTTGGAAACGGCAATCTGTTGAAAAACACAAATTAAGACTTGAAACATCTTTTGATAACCACAACTTTTTTTAATTTAAGTGACGTTTGATCACCTTAACAAAAGTAAACTTATATTTTATTATTGATGATAAAACTGTATTTTTTGTCAGAACTAATATTACGTGTTTACTGATAAAAACTATTTTGGAAATAAAGTAAATCATTAGGAAATATAACTAACCCCAAAAAACAAAGTGCATTTCATAAACACTAAAGCCGCATATTACTTACCAAATACTTAATGAATTACCACAATATCCAAAAAACGAGGTATAATTACTATACACAAGTATAAATTTAGTCGAGTTACAATTATATACAAAGTTTCGGTTTCAAATTTTAGTTTGTTTTTACTGTTTTCTAAGTTATAAAAATAAATATATTAAATAAAATTCAAATTGTAACGTATTTTGACTGTCTTGTGTCTTGTGGTGCTTGCTTGATTTTATCAAACAAGTGCAGCCAACACAGACAACACTGCATATAAAATAATTCAACCACGCAGCTGAACCGCTGACGTGAGTTGAGCAAATTTCCAAAATTAAGTTTATAGGCCTATGTTTTAGGGTTTCAACCAACAATTTGGGAAATAGGTTTATTCACGACGGTGCTGAATAGCTGCAAAATAGTTCGCACGCCATTCCTCATTTTGGGTGTATCTTCAATACACAAAGCATTTCGTGCTTCGCACGCCATTCCGAATATTGAGAGTATCTTCAACTTCAACACACAAAACATTGCGTGCTTCACTGCTTCGCAAGCCAACCCAACGGTAGAATCTACCCTTGGCTTTGAACCGGCTACTTCTATGGTATTTTACGTTTTAATCGATTTTGGGGGAACCAAGCAATCTATAAGGTCTCGTAGAAAAACAAAATGTACAGAATAACATCCTAAATTTATATTTGTTGAAAAAACTCAAAAAACAAATTCATTCTCGTAGGAACAATCTAAAAAAATACTAGTTACTTCTGGTCAAAAAACGTGCTTCCGATTGTTGGATTTTTTTGGCTAACGAACTCGTTTGAGCAACGTAGACAACTAACATCTGTACCAAATTTGAACCAAATCGGACTTAAAATGCGGCCGCTAGTGCAAACACACATATATATATGATTTTTAATGACACCCCAAAACGTGTTCTGGGGACCATGATAGGTGCTCATTGGTCCACTGCATAGCTCATTTTTCCTATGGAAATTCGCTAATAATAACAAATAATTAATTGTATAACTTATCACTATGCGTCATAGGGACGACGTATTTAAAATGAATGTAGTAATAATCAAAGATAATACTCACAAATTTTATATTATAACAGAAATTAGTAGCCATATTGGTTTGAATGCAAAAGCCAATAGTGCCGTTGTTTATTTCAGAACTCAGTATACCTAAATGATCAACATCTAAAATTTGTTTTGCGATTCAAAATTATAGGACACTGGTTACAATAAGAAATAATACAGCATTTCTTAAAATATTTTAAAATTATAATATAATACTAATATATATATACATATTTAGTAATGTAATAATATACTACAATATGTTCTTTGGTTGTTTTAATATTATATAAGGCTATTTAAGGCCTTTAAAATGTATATTTCGTTAATATATTGAATTCTTTGCATTCTCGATATATTATTATAATACATCAAATTCTTCTTTTTGAAAGTATTTTCCATGTATAAACTGCAGGAATTAAAATTAATTATATGAATCATGACTGACTATGAGAATTAAACATTATGGAATAATTCAAACATATTCATTTCCATAGTTTACAATAATATTCCTTATAACTTTCTAACTTCATCATATTTACATATTTACCATTTCCAAATATTTTGGCGCCAAGATAGTTATTATTTGTGTTTGTACAATCTTTTGTTTGTGTACATTTTAGGCTGCAATTTAACATACATAAATAAACGTGTTTTCATTCAGCTGAATTGGAATTTGATTAGTTAAAGATATTGCATAAACTAACTACATGAATGGCTTCTCCCGTTATTATCAGACAATTGGGAAATGCTTTAAGTCCAAGAGGTAAGAGCTTAACTTGCTTGGCCTCTACTTCATTACCTAAAAGGCAGAATACATTTGAAAATAAATTATCTGTACCAATTAAATATGAAAAGTAAGTAGGCTACTTTGTTTAATTTCTTTTTCTAAATAAATATATTATCTTTAAGAATAGGCCTATAAGTTGTAGTCTAAATTATTAGCGTTAAAATTATAAGAAATTCAGTTCAAACTTAAGCCTATAAAATTAATTATATTATTACTACAATAAGTAGTTTCACATCGCTAATGTTTATGTAAATTCTTATTAGAACTCAAACTTTCTCATTTACTAATAATGTAGGCTATTCCATTCAAGTTTTAAAGATACTTTGTGATGAAAACCTATTTGTTTTAACAATACCTAAATTCATAATAATAAATAATCATATGTTTATACCAATAACCAAGACCATAATTTCATATTTATTTGTAAAAGTAAATAGTCATGATTCAGCAAGAAGTACCAATGGTATGTATTTTATCTCATACCTACCGTACACCATTCTAATACAAAAACAAAAATATAAATATGGCATTGTTTAAACATCAGTTGAATGAAAACTTAATTAAAGTGGCCAAAAGAAGAAGTGAAAAGAGGAAGAAGATATGAACTGCAACAATTAAAAAGGAAGTAAGTTAATTAAGGCAATTATTGAGGAAGAAAATATAATTAGGCTAAAAGAAATAAGCTGCAGATTTAACAAAATTTTAAATTTGTGTACAATAAACATTTATCTAAAATCACCAGAGAAGTAAACTTAAATCAAATAATAAACTTTGGTGAGTGACAATCATAAACATTCTAAAATTTTTCAATCAAATCTATTTGTCATACTACCCTACATCTTTTTAAAAATGTATTCAATCAAATTAGAAGAGATTCGATTCAATAAAAAATAATTCCAAAACTGACAGTTAAATTATAAAATAAATTAGGCCTACTGTACAGTTAATTGCCCATATAGTTATAAATGAGTTTTTATTTGTTTTTTAATTAGGTGTAGCATATTTGGAAATTTAAAAATATAAGCATCATCTAGACTTTTGCAAAGATTTATAATAATTATTGTTTTAGTATTAAGGAAAATAGGTATTAGGTTATCCTTACTTGAGAAGACATTAAATTATGTTTAATATCCAAGTTAAATTAAATTATGTTTATTCTTCAAAGCTACAAAAAGCTAAGAATAGAAATTTTATTGTAAGTTACATATGGTTTTAAGGTCATGTTAAATATAGAAATATACATGCAAGCAAATAACATATTGTATATAATTTATGTTTACCTTAATTTTGTTAACAAATAAATTGTAGTAATAAATACCTGGTTTTTGTTCCGTCATGTGACTTCTATTATGTCTTGTTTTAAGACGCGTTTCGGAGTCGGGACTCCATCATCAGTTATCTCTCCGTAGAGTTCGTCAAAACATTAAAACATATACGAACACGTGTAAACACACACAAAAAACACACAAAAATACACACTTAATACACAACATAATTTTTCACGTGCGCACTGTAGCATGGTCCGCGGACTAGTGATTGCTGCGGTGGGTCCAAAGTTGAAACTATGAGGTTGGTCTTATCAGTCTATTGTATCTCAAAACTGTTTCATATAATGAGTTTCATATCCCGACTCCGAAACGCGTCTTAAAACAAGACATAATAGAAGTCACATGACGGAACAAAAACCAGGTATTTATTACTACAATTTATTTGTTAATCAAAGTGACTTGGACACCATACAATGAACATTAATTTTGTTTAGCTCAATTTCACCTCTCAAGAATTTAATCAGCACTTCATCCCAGCTTTTGGGCTCAAACTCCGTTGTGAAAAGAGATTTAAATTCATCCCTCACTCCGACTAAAAGAAACCCTTATAATGATCCATTACCATCAGTGGACACCCCGGAAAGGAAACGGTGGCTTGATGAAGGACTTGACAGTTTTTCCAGATGGCATATTTTAGGAAAAGGAGGTTTTGGGACTGTAGTTAAAGGGAAATATAAAGGTAAGTGAAAAAATTAATTGTATTAATTAATATTTTACATGGATTTTAGCTATAATGGGTGATATTAATCATGGGCGCCGACTTCATACCCCCTTTTCGTCAATGAAAGGGGACGGGAGAAAATTAAAAAAAAGTAGGTTGCTAAAACTGCATTTTGAGGCTTTCTGGTGCGTTTTTATAACAATGTTGAAGAATATATTCATGCTCATAGTAGGCTAGTGTGTTTTTTATATTAATGCATATTATTTATTGCGCCCACAAAAGATCAAAACTAAAAAATGCAGCATGTTGTTTATTCTTCTAGTTTATCTAATAGTTATTTCTTGTCATTGCCTTTTATATTTATTGATAGCAATTTTGAGATATTAAAATGGCGTTATAAAAATAGGCCTACAAACCAACAATGATTTAAAGTTTTCAAAAAAGTTAATTTGTTTAAATAAAGTATTTAGCTTGGGATACAAATGGTACGAACGCAATTCAATCCAAGACAGTCAAATAATAAATATTATTCAATCTATAAATAATACTAAAATTTATATAAAAACATTCATAAAGCTTAAAGTTTAAAAAGCACTATAACAGGACACTGTAAACAAAATGTTCTTTCATTTAAATATATACATTTTAATTACATTACACCTACAAAAGTTGATATCCTCCTACAGCTGTACTTTGTAATTCAGGCCTACAAACCTGCATCAGAGCATCCTTAGGGCCGCTGCGGCGGGATCAAGTTATTTAGCTATGTTGTCGAGAGGTTGAGGAGTGACACTCATTCACTTGCTCTCAGGGGTGTATTTGCACTCAAGACCATTGGAGTTGCCTCACTCGACTGAAGAGTTGGGCCTATGCAATGAAGAGTTGCATCCTGAACGAGGTGACCCTGCGCTGGACTAAGGTCTAGGCTGAATCCAACAGATCTAAGGGAGTAAACCCTGAAATAAAATCCCCAATCCGAAGGGTTTCCACTCTCGCTGATAGGATGAATGGTGCATTTAACGGGATACCTGAGATACCAGGCGACCTCTCAGGGAAACTTAGCCTTACCGTGCATGCGGGCTCTGTGCGGCGGACCTCTTTACAACCCTGCACTACTCGTGGGAACCATATTATGGATTCGAAATAAAAAACAAAATACGGCAGAGAACCAGCCACCAACTGGAAACTCAGCCGGTCACTCAGGACAGGTAGCAGCCTCAGAACATGCTCACTTTGTCCAAAACGCAGAAGCCTCTGAATCTGCGTTTTTGTCGACAGATGAGAACCAGCCATCGAGGAGTAAGGAGGAGGTTGAGTCGGGCTCTGAGCTGGGCGAAGACCTCCTTCTGAAAAATCCTGACACCCCAGGTTTCTCAGGTGAGGACGGGGGGGTCCTATTCGGATCAGCTGTCGGCGGTACTTGGCTCCATGACAGGGGCTATTGCAACCTTTCCAGACGTGGATCGAGTGGCCTCCTCACTTCAGGAGGCCATAATGGACTGCTATCTGGATAACTGCTCTTGCGAACTAAAACTGGTAGATCCAATTCTAGATGGTGGTCTTTGGACCTTGGTCGCAGAAGGAAACAATTAAGAAGGCTGTTTAATGCCTCCAAGCGGAGCGGTGATTGGAGGGAGTACCACCTAGCTCTCACATCATACAGAAAAGCTATTAGGCCAAACTTGATTCCTGGAAGGCATTCACCAACAAAGTGAATAGCCAAAAGGAGGCAGCTAGACTGCAACAAGTAATGGCTTCAAAACCTCATAATCCTGTGGGCACCTTAAGGAAGCTGACAGGAGGTTACACTAAAACAGCGGAAGAGACGCTCAAGGTACTACTTGAAACTTACTTCCCTGGATGCATAAATAGTGACACTGCAGACGGTAGTCGGAGTCAAGCTGGGAATAGCTCATGACCGAAGGCATCCCCGGCTGATTGGAAACTGGCCAGAAGCATTGTCACCATTTCTAAACTAAAATGGGCGATAAACAAATTCAGCCCATTTAAATCACCTGGCGGAGACGGAATCTATCCGGCATTATTGCACGAAGGACCAGACTCCCTGATCCAATCGATCTACAAGGTATCTAGAGCCAGTGTAGCCTATGGCTACATTCCACAGGAGGGCTAGCAGAGTAACATTCATTCCTAAGCGCAGCAGAGCAAATTATTCTGATGCCAAAGCTTATCGACCTATTAGCTTATCCTCGTTTCTCTTGAAAACAGTGGAAAGGCTAGTGGAAAGATACATGAGATAAGGCTCTCTGAGGTACCTCTTCATCGAAATCAACATGCCTACTAACCAGGAAAATTCTGTGAAACTGCTCTACATAGTCTGGTGGGCAGAATTGAGGATACCCTGGCAAGGAAGGAAATAGCCCTGTGTGCTTTCTTGGACATAGAAGGCGCATTCGACAATACATCATTTGACTCAATAGTGCGGAAACTGCAAGTGTGAGATGTAGACCCGGCCGTAACAAGGTGGGTGTACTCCATACTACGAAACAGGTGCATACAAAGCGCCCTACTTGGTGAATCGATTGAGGTCACGGCTACAAGAGGGTGCCCACAGGGAGGAGTTCTTTCACCTCTGCTGTGGAGCTTGGTGGTCGACGGTCTCAATACAGAAATTAGCCAGACAGGAACATACATCCAAGGCTATGCAGATGACATAGCAATCTTGGTTATTGGTCAAAATGATGACACTGTCTTGGATATCATAAACAGAGATCTGAGACGTGTTAAAACATGGTATGCAAGGGAAGGCCTCAACGTCAATTCCAACAAAACCACTATAGTTCCCTTTAAAAGGAAAAGGAACTTAACAGCCATGGACAATACCCCATTGAATATCTCCGCGTCAGTAAAGTGTCTTGGAGTGACTCTTGATCAAAAGCTGACCTGGAATGCACACCTGGACAATCTGATTCTTAAGGCAAAATGGGCGCTACTGGCAACAGGACGCTTTATTGGAACCACTTGGGGTCTCAAACCTTATTTATGGCTCTTTGGCTGTATGAATCTGTGATTAGACCCCAAATTACATACGGAGCGGTGGTTTGGTGGAAGAAATCATGCCAAACTGCTGCTGGTATCAAGCTAACTGGTCTATAACGACTTGCATGCTTATGTTTAACTGGAGCTTTCGAATTAGCCCTACAGCAGCTTTGGAGATGCTCCTTGGACTTCCGCCTCTAGACATTCACATAATGTCGGTGGCAAGGAAGTCGGCATACAGACTAAGAAGTGTGAACGAATGGCAGAGGGGCATGCCAGGAGCAGGACATTCCGACATTGTGAACACCGCACTTAAAAACTCGGTGTTATACATGGTGACTGATGCAATGCACACCGAGTACGTTTTTTATAGACCCTTTACAGTAACCCTCGGAACCCAAGAAGACTGGGAAGGAACCATCAAACCAGGATCTACTACAGGAACTCTAGTCTGGTACAGAGACGGGTCTTTGATGGGCAGCAATTCTGGCTATGGCGTATACAAGGACGAACATTAGTGCGAGTCTTGGGACGTACTGCACTGCCTTCCAAGCATATCCTAATACTTTCTGACAGTCAAGCAGCACTTAAAGAGCTGGACTCAGTAAAAGTCACATCCAAACTGGTGAAGGAGTGCCTCTCAACACGAGTCAGACTCTCCACATTAAATATGGTGGAATTGAGATGGGTGCCAGGACACCGTGGCATTCCAGGAAATGAGATGGCAGATGCTCTTGCAAAGAAAGGAGCATCTACACTATTCACGGGGCCAGAACTAATGTGCTGCATTAGCCGTAGCATGGCCAAGAGTGCAGTAAAAAACTGGGCCAGGGAAGAGCAACGCCAGAGATTACCTGAGCACACTCAGAGTAAACGACTGATCAAGTGACCAAACGCTAAGCTTACTAAATCCCTAAACAAGTTAAACCGACCACAACTCAAAAGAGCTGTAGAACTCATTACTTGGACATGGTCAGTTCAGAAAACATCTAGCAACAGTGGGAATCCTTGAAGGCGACCAATGCTGTCGGCTTTGTAATCAGGCAAAAGAGTCAGCAAGACACGTCATATTTGAGTGTGAGATCCTGGAGTGTAGGAGGAGGAGGCTCTTTGGAATCCAGCAACCAGGAGACCAAAAAGACACATTCTTGGTGGAGAAAATCCTGGACCTCACAAGGGATACAGGCTTCTAACGTGCTAGGCGCGGGACACAGGGGGCACAATAAACCAAAGGTTGATGTGTAAGGAAGCCTTCTCCAAGGAGGAATCCACCCCAGAATAATCTAATCTAAATCCTTAGAAAAGTGCAAATGTACATCGTCTGACTGGGTTGCTCTTTATGAAATCATTGATTACTGGTAGAACGTCCGTTTCGTCCAAAACATCTTGATGGGTGTTAAGAACTGCTAAGTTGTTCAAACTATTTTGTCCCATAGTTGCTCTGATGTATGTTTTCATACGTCGAGGGGCGCTAAATGATCGCTCAGCTGTTACTGATGTAACTGGCACAACTTGAAGTAGCTTCATACACTCAACAAGTTCAGATAATATTTCTTTTACACTGGGTTCTAGTAAAAGATACTTTCTTACATCACTCATACAGTTTAGTTTTAATTTTCTTTGCTTAGTGATGTCATTTAACATTGTAAGATGTAAATGCAGCCTTGGTGTCCTAATCGTTTTGAAAAAAACTCTGTAGAGTGTACAAAACTTGTTTCACCTTTGTTTAAAACTAACAAATATTCTTTTTCCACTGCTCTAACGCTTGATAAACCTGTTTTTTTCGAATCTGTTGGTGATACAAGATTTCACAGTGTCACAAACATCAATGTAAGGAACTTTGAAATGTTCCTTTGGCGAGTTGAAATCATGAGGTGCGCTAGCTTCATTGTTTTCAAATCGTTTTGGAATACGGCTTTTCCGTTGAAACTCAGGTTCTTCGACTTGTGAGGGTTTTTCTTTTAAACAAAGTTGCCAAAAATAATGAAATCCTCCCCACCATTCTTTTAATATACAAAGTAAGCCTTGAAATAATCCTTCCAATTCAGTTATATTTAAATGTGGGCATTGAATTTACCGATTTACTTCTTCTACTACAGTAATTACATGTTAATACAGGTTTAAAAAGAATAAGTCTTAAACTGACACATTGTCTCAAGATAGCCTGCACATTTATAACATGCTTCGGTCGTATCTACGGAAGAAAATGTTTCAAAGAACTCCAGGAAATTTTCGTAGTTTTTCAATATCTGTTGTATACTGGAAGCTCTCATAGTCTATTGGGTATAGGGCAAAGCGGTCGTAGTCCAGCTTGATCATTGACACTGACACTAGCACAGCTTATGCTTCTAAACATTTCCATCCTTTTAGGGGATTCAATGACTGTATTTATTAAATCTTTGGCTAAATTTATGATGTCCCTCATGCACGAGAGATAACAAAGGCTGTCTTCAACTACTAAGTTTAGGCTAACCTATGTGCAATGCAGTGCACATAAAGAGCCTTGGCCTGTATGTTTGAAACTAACTTGTGTAGTTCTTTGAACTTTCCGCTTATATTAAAACACCATCATAGCACTGTCCATGGGCAACTCCAAACGAGCAAAAATGTCCTTAACAATATTAAACACAGTTTCAGACTCTGTGTTAGGTTAGGGGTCTCATACAAGCCAGTAAAGTTTTCATTGACGATTAAATTGGTCGGACACAAAATGATACTTGTTCAGGAATAGACACATCACATGTTTCATCCACCATTACAGAAAAATGCTCACTACTACTCTTGATGTTAGCTAACACCGAGCTCAGATAGATTGACCTAATACATTAATTATTTCATTTTGTATATTTATAGTGGGCAATTCACTTGTACCCTGAACGTTTCAACCAATCTTTTAACTCAGGCAAGTCTTCTTTCCTCAGCTCTAAAAGTTGCAAAATATTGGAGTTAACATTTGTTACCGGTGTACCACCTTTAAGAAATAATGACAATTTAGAATACGTACTGGGCAAAGACTGATATGGTACATACCATTATATAAAAGAATTAAAAACTTTACCAAGTACAACAAAAGATCTGTAACCTTACCTTATTTAAAGCTGATATCGAACACCTAAAGTTAGCTATTTATAGGAAATAACAATAAATACAATTCATATAATAAAAAATTTGTTTATTTAACCTTACTGCAAGATGATATGGAAAAAACTTAAATGCCCTTAAAGAAAAAGGTTTAAAATTGACATGCCCTTAATTATAAATAAAAAGAAATTTAAGAATAGTTTACTTTTATAATATTGATTTTAATTAATTTTAAAAAAGATCCCTCCCCGAAAGTAAAATTTGAAAAACCCTCCCCGTTTATAATAAAAAAAGATCTATACAATTTATTAATTTTTTACAAGATTAGATACATTGCACCATGGGTTTATTACTAACATTTATTTTGTTGGCCAACCTTAATACTAAATCAAATTAAATAATAAAAATAATGGCGTTTAATGTTTTTCTGAGACGTCTCATGTAAAAAAGAAGTTTTTAAATTTTAAATGAAAGCCCTTTGGGATTGCACTTCCAAAAATTTGCTAGCAGTCCCATCCAATTTGTTTAATAAAAAAAGAAATTAAATGTAGCCTTCATCAGATTTTTTTTTTGTATTTTAAACAAAATAGCCTTTGTTAGTTATTGATTTTAAGAGAATATATATTTGGTAATTTGAAATTTTATATATTATTCATTTATAATCACTGACATTTCACTAAGTTGTTATTTTACACTAATTGTTCTTTTCGAAGACAGAAATGTTCAAAGTTTAGGCCTATTCATGTTGTATATTTTTGTTGGTAATTCTTGAACCAGTTGTACACTATGAACAATATACAACATAATTTTAGTTTCAGAACTAAACGGTTAAGTCCAAAAATCATGTATAAAACAGAATTGTAAGATCATGCATGAAACTGTATTGTAATTTCATGCATGAAACTGTATGGTAACATAATGCATGAAACTGTATGGTAACATATTGTTTTGTAAAATTGATCACAGAAAACTTTGAACAGACACTATTACTCTATTAATATATTTCTCCTTTATATAGTACAAAAGGCTACTACATTTTAAACTGAAATTTGCTTAAGGCTTATAGGCTATGTAACAATGTTAAAAGAAATGGCTGTTTAGGTTAAATTTAGTTATAGATTAAAAATCACTCTGTAATCTGCAGAGATATAGTTATAGTTAAAATTCAGACAGTATAAATTATTATAGCAACTCAGATGGAATAGAATTAATAAGTTTGGCTCAAATCTTTACCTGGTAAGAGAGACTAAACGCTTAAGCGTGTTCACGTGTTTTGTGATGTAACGAACATTGGGCCGTTCTGCTTTGCACTATATAATCACTTTTACGACATTACACTGTTTACGGCATTACACACACCTTTGTGAAAAGACTATGTCAGTTTAAACATTTAGGGTTTTACTTAGAAATTTAACAAGCTATTTCTTTATTGTATGAAGTGCACTTCGAAGCTCTTTTCAAGTTCAAGGTTTTTAGAAGAAGAAAGCGAACGAAAGCTTACGTAAGTTGCAGATATCTACGCATGCGCTTTGCTGAGTTATGCAGTGATTAAATGTCAGCTGTTTAGAGTTGTGTACGCTAAACGCTAGATAGCGTGAGCGTTTGGTTTGTGTAGTTGAGAATTATTTTAATTTAACGAGAATGCATTTTTGATTCGATTTGTGGCGCGCTACTTGAATAACGTCACAGTTATCCTCCCGCGAACAACGGAGTTGGGGTAGAAACAAAAACAAGAGCAAGAGTTGCAACTTGAGAAGCAAGAAACAAACTACAAAAAAAAAATGGCCTCGAAAAAGGAATCAGATGTGTCACACCCACAAAATTTTAACTAAGACTATTTCTATATCTAACCCTAGACCGACTGGTCAATATACCTTCACCTAAACCATACATACGTCACATGCATGTCACAAAACACAATTTTACATGTAGCATATCTAGGAAAACAAGAACATCTTACGATTTAAGACATGAACACAAAATATGGTGGACTCGCTATGTCCTAGGAAAGAAATTGCTCGAAAGCATGGCTATTCCTTTATTATCTCTGATACGGAAGGTGATCAGTCTCCAGACGTATTGAGATGAAAAATAGTTGCATGACATGTCATGACTTTTGACATTATTTGATTTTCTTGGGATTCCAGCTCTGGAAATTTAAGTCATGAAAAAAAAGGATTAACAAATGAGATGGCCAGTCTCTCGGTTTTGTGTCGAGTCCGGGTGCGCTTGTATCTACAAGCGATAACCTGTGATTAAACACCAACCTTAAACAAAACCTAAATTACCCTTTTTTAGGTGGGTAACAAACACTGAGTGTGATTCGCCGATAAGTAAAGGCGGGGTGATAAATGATTGTGTGGATCGTTAGGCACAAGGTGAGGTTTCAGTTGCTCTACGTGGGCCTTTTTAATGAAATTCTGTGAATCTGGGAAAGAAAGGGTTACAGTGACAGGGGTTAGAAAATCGGTAATGCGGAAAGGCCCTGACCACCTGGGCATCAGTTTCGCAGCCCTTTTATTTGCCGCTGAACTTAGATTGTGCGTCTTACACCACACTAGATCGCCAATCTTGAAAGGTTGTTGTCTACGACCTTTGTTGTAGACACGCTCAGACTTTTGATGTGCTTTCATGATGTTCTTTTTGGCCTTTTGCCAGATGCTGTAAGGATCGGAATTGTCCCTGGGAAGTAAATCATCAATGTTCCAGGTTAGTCTGAGCGGGGTGTTGGGCATGAAGTTAAACAGGATACTAAAGGGAGATGTCTTTAAGGTCTCGTGGGTAGCGAAATTAAAGGCTAATTGAAGCCATGATAAGGACTTGCCCCAAGATGTCTGACTATTTGACTGGTAGGCAATAAGTGCGGCTTTTAAATTTCTGTTCAAACGTTCCGCGTTGTTTGGTTGGGGATGGTAAGGTGATAAAGTTGCGTGTTTGATTCCACGAGAGAAACAGAAGTTGCGGAACGAATGTGAAGTGAAACAGGTAGCATTGTCAGAGATGATGATCTTCGGAAAACCGAAATGTTGAAAAATATTTTGGCTGAGAGCTCTCATGGTGTTGAAAGTAGTTGCTTCTCTGACAGGAACAAGCCAGGTGAACTTAGAGAACTGGTCTACTGCAACCAGAATCATGGTATTGCCTGTTGCAGTCCGTGGTAGTTTACCAACATAGTCTATGTGGATTTTCTCCATGGGTCGGGTTGGGACTATCGACTACAAATAGCCTAATTTGCTATTTTGAGCGGGCTTGCTCACGGCACAAATATGACAACCTTTAACCTTTTGGACGACGTCTCGTGCAAGCGAAGGCCAGAAAAAGTTTTCGCTTACTCTGAATTTGGTTTTGAAGATGCCTAAGTGACCTCCTACTGGGGAATCATGGTAGTAGTCTATGACAAGGTCTGTTAGTGATCTGAGTACACAAACTTTAATAGGGATACCTTTATGATTCTTAAGGCAAAGGGTCCCTTTACTAAGACAATAACGACTAGAAGTTGCACCATCTTCTAGATTTGAAATAATTGGACTTAAACGATCATCGGCTCGCTGCTGAACACCGATGTCTTGGAAAGCTAAAGGGAAATTTTTTAGAAGGCTATTGCAGGCAATTGGACTTTCTGCTGGAATCATTTCCTCCGGTTGATTTTCCATTTCAAACATCCTCGAAAGGGAATCTGCGATGACGTTTTGAGTGCCTCTGATGTGTGTCACTTGAAATTTGAGGGATGTTAATTTGGCAATCCATCGTCCCATCTTGCCTAATTATCTGGGACGGGCGAGTAGCCAAGAAAGGGCTTGGTTGTCTGTTTCCAAGAGAAACTCGCGGTGCTCGAGATACTGTCTAAATTTTTCCACTCCAAAAACCACGGCCATACATTCTGACTCATACGCAGAAGAGGCTTTTCTTTCCGCAGGTGCAAGAGTGCGGGAAGCATAGGCAATAGGTTGACGACAACCGTCAATTTCCTGGAGTAGAACTGCTCCTAAAGCAACCGAACTGGCGTCCGTTTGCAGGACAAAAGGTTTATCGAAATTTGCCATACGAAGTACAGGAGGTTGAACGATGGCATTACGCAAGTGTTCAAAAGCAAGTTGTTGCTCATCGTTCCAAACGAACTTTTGTCCTTTGCACCGGAGCAGATTTAAAGGAGCGGCGTGCTCGGCGAAGTTAGGAATAAACTTAGAAAAAAGTTAACCATACCAATAAAGCGTGACACAGAATTTGGATTGGTGGGCTTGGGAAAATTTCTGATGGACTTGGTCCTATCGGGGTCGATTTGCACACTTCTGGCTGAAACTAGGTGACCAAGGAAACTTATCTCTTTCACAGCAAAACGAACCTTATGTGGATTAACCGTAAGTTTCGCCTTTCGTAATCGAGAGAGGACTTCGCGCAGATGTTTCACATGCTCTTCCCAAGTTTCTGAGTAGATGACTAAGTCATCTAGATAATTGAAAACGAACTTGAACTTGATATCAGAGAAAACTTGGTCTAGAAGGCGAGTCAAAACTTGAGAACCAGTACAGAGTCCAAAAGGAACTCGTGTAAACTGGTAGAGCATCCAGGGGGTACAAAAACTGGTGAGGTGTTTGGAACACTCGGTAAGTGGGATTTGATGGTAGGCAGAGTTGAGGTCAAACACCATGAAATACTTGGCTCCCACGAACCAATTGAAGCACTGGTGTAGATTGGGAAGGGGTAAGGCTTCGATCACGATGTGCTGGTTCAGCTTACGATAATCGATAACCATTCGGGGCTTCTTCTCTGGATGTTGCACAAGGAAAGCCGGTGAGGAATAATTCTAAATGCTCTTTTCCACTACTCCTTTATCGACTAGGTCTCTGATATGCTCCCTCAAAAATTGCATTTTAGGAGGGGCCAGTTGATAGGGCTGACTTCACCGGAATATTGTCTATCAGTTCAATACGGTACTTAATTAGGTCGGTGAGTCCTAATTCCGTAGTGAGGACATCAGAGAATTCTTTGGTCAGACCAGAGATCACCCTTTGATTTGCATCATCAAGGTGACCCAGCGGGTTTTCAGAGACCTGGGCAGTAGAATATGATTTAAGTGTAAGAGGCGCATATTTTCGAAAATTAACCAGTTGAAAAGAGTTAGTCTTGTAAAACCCAAAACTAAAGGTGCCTTTGAACAAATCTAACACAAGTTTACTCTTAAGAAAAAAATCGGACCCCAAAATGAGAGGACATGATAGCTTAGGTGCCACAAAAAATTGAAAATTCCAGCTACAATGTTCTATCTTTAAATGTACTGTGCAGGCGAGATTGATCTCCAAGTTCTCTCCATTGGCAGTGAGGCACTCCGACATTACCTCTTCTTTACCTTTAACTAAGTTGAGGGATTCTAATTTTTGAAAGAGATCAGCTGACATAATGCTTCTCACTGATCCAGAATCTAACAGTGCATTGATTTTGATTTTCTTAAACTGGACTTGAACAAGTGGCAAGATCTTATTGGTTAAGCCCTTCGATTTTAAATTTTTATAAGTTTTCCTTGTACAAGAATTACTTGCCAGTGAAGAAAAGTTGGATACCTTTTTTCTGCGCTGCTTAAACAGGAAAAGGGAGCACTCCCAGATGTTTACATGTTTACCATGTTGTTTACATAAGAAACAGGTTGGTTTTAAATAAAACTTATGAATTTGTCTAGTACTGCTACTAGAACTAAATTGGACATCATTTATTAAGCGTTTTTGGACGCTAGGATTGGGACGATGTCTAGGTATAATTTGAAATTGATTTCGGGTGTTCACCCCCTTTTTTAAAAAGTAACTATAGGAAAGAAAATTGTTTAGGTTGGTTTTGCTGGCATTAGCTTGTGATGAGACCCCAACTACTTCTCGCTCCTGTAGTCGTTTTTTTGGATTTCTATTAAAACTCCTATAAGGTTGAGTTGGGTGTTGAACAGAGATATTTCTACACTGTGGCGCCGTATGACCTTTTTGGTTACATCGGTAGCACACTACTGGGGATCTGAAAGGTCTAAATTCAGGTTCCGGCCTGGAAAAATGTTTTTCCATTGACAATCTTTCTTTGTCAACGTACAAGGTATTATTAACTTGGGCACAGAGGGCGTACAAGTCATTAAAATTTAATGGATTGCTCGCAAACACGAGGCAGTTCCGGACTTCCAGTGAGAGAGCGTCAACAATAATTTGCGTTATTTCTAGTTCTGATTTGTTAATGAGAAGCACCTGCGCTGCTTCCTTTATGTCGGAAACAAACTGGTGCAGAGTCTCCTTCTGCCCCTGGGGACGAAAAAAGAGATGCTGCTCAAGAGTGTTTCGACGTTTAGCAGGAATAAACATGTGCAACGCCTCCTTATAGAAATCCAGAAATGACTGGTGTTTAGTCAAACAGGAGGTTAAAGGCTCCTTCGCATAAGGCGTTAACAAACACAAAATATTTTCCCTTAAATCGGGGTAAATTTGAATTATGCTTAAGGCAATTTTAATAAATTTAATTAATTTTTCCAAGTCGAAACCGTCTGTAACGGGGAGCGTTGATATTAATTTCTCCGCTGGATGTTTTAACTTGCTTACAATGCTGATGTTGATTACAATGCTGTTGTACATTTACTGAAATGGGAAGTGCAGGTGTGACACATAAGTCCTCTTCCGGATTTGCCATTGGTACCGAAACGAACCCCGAGGTGGGCCGGACTTCGGGCAACGCTGAGACAGAGGGTGTTGGGCATGAAATGGTACTTAATGTTTGACCTTGTTTTAAATTTTCAAATTTTAACTTAACGGTTTGAAAGCTATCAATCAAACGGTTACATTCCATATTACAATCGGTGGTACGCATATTTAATTTATTTACGGTTGCCAAGAAAAAAGACAGTCTCTGCTCAAAAAGAGTTAACCTTATTTGCAATTTATTTAATTTTGCCAGTTGTGTGGCATTTAAACTTTCTAATTCGTCATTCAGGTCTTCAAAGGAATCCT
>JAGFPH010000014.1:999379-1067425 GCA_018207615.1 Philaenus spumarius | reverse complement strand
TGACTTAGGCAACTACAATTTTACAACGACGATTACATATGTAAATACACTTTTTAGAAGAAATTTGTATATACAAAAATTGAAGTTTAAAACATTTTCTTTCCAATGGTTTTTGTTTTATTGAGATTTGATAATATTTAGTGGGTGAAATATTCGATACAAGTTGTGTTGTCTGACACTACTCAGTTGAGCAGTCTGCCACTTAGACGATTAAACAAAAATATAATAACCCAAAGGGGGGGCTGCAGCCCCCACAGCCCCCCCCCCCGGATCCGCCAATGATGGTACCTGCTGCGGCTTTGTGGAAGCAAATTTTCAAATTAAATGTCTTTGAAATCTAATATACTAAAAGGTTGACTAAAGTTAATAGCCTACTAAATGTAACTAAAGTTCTAAAAATGTTTTGAAATATATATGTGAAATTTTTCTAATTATTTAACTAAACTTTAATCTTATAAATGAGAAACGTTCAATAATTATAGGTACAATGATGATTACAAAATAAATTATAATGGTTATAATCTGTGCAACTGTGGCATATTGTAATGTTTGTTAGACGTATGATTCATTGTTACTGTAAGTATTTACATAGTTTAATTCTGTTTTCATAAATTGTTATATTTGCTTGTTGATTATTTGTTGTTTATAATAATAGTCATCTATTATTGTTCTATTAGCTTAAGTTTCCACTTATATCAACTTAGGTTTGGTGGAATATTTATCTCATACTACAGCTAATATTGCACCTCGGTATATCAGTCATGTGTTACTGTTATGTTAATATGTCATGTAAATCGTATAAGTATGGAAATAAAATATTATAGTGTTTCTTTGAATTCTTTAGCAAAATATAATGTACCAACATAAATACATTAACTACAGAACAGTATCCAAAGAACACAGAAGCTTTCAATATTTTAATTACTATTATCTCAGGAAGTAGAGCACGTAGAATATGTACTTTTTTTTAAAGTTTCTGTTCTTCTCTACTTTTTAATACAAATAACTACTTCATGGCAGTTGTGAATTACCTTTGAGAGTACAGTTTAAAGAATTATAAATGCGTTGAGTCAGCCGCGTTCAGTTAGAAGCGTGGGAAGAACGTAACAACTTCGCACAGTGGCGATTTTCACTTCCAAGGTCTCGGTGTGCACAAGCTCGTCCCTCAACAATGGTATTCTTTCGTGGTCTTTACTTTAGAAGGCTACTACGTCGTCAAAAGTTTAACACAATTTATGAAAAGGTGGATAATGTGCAGTGCGTTAAAAGAAATTAAGATCAAATAGAAAGAAGGCAATTTCATCTACTTCCTAAAGAAAATAACAATAGTGACTTTGTTTTTTGAAAACTTTTTAACAAAAAATGTGTTGCGCAAAAGGACAAAGCCCGCAAAACTTGCAAGTATTAGTAGGATTAGTTTGGTTATTTTAATATGACACTGTCTTGTCTTTTTTCTTTTATAATTAAAATTTATAACTACAATATATTATTTTTAGAAATAGATTCTTCTTACATCTAATTAATTTTTATTTTATGAGATTTAACATGAGTAAAATTATGTGTCATTAAAATCTTAAAGTCAGTCAACATGTAAGTTAATTTCTTTTGTTTTGCATCGACAATTCAATTCCTAAAGTACTTGTGCAGTGATCGAACCTACGAAACGCTAAATTTAATAATTGTAAACAGGGCCGTAGTCAGGGAGGGGGCTTGGCCCCCCCCCCCAGAGCCAGATTTTTTTTGGACAAATTTTATTATTTTACAAAAATAGATGCCTCACTTATAATATAAATAATCATTGATAACCTATTTGAATATAGTATTGTGCACCACATATACTCATGCGATAATGGTTAGCCTTGTCCTTTTGAGACGATTACTCCGCTTATCTATGTATATATAAAATCAAAAACCCACTCACTCACTCACTGACTGACTGACTGATCACAGTAACTCAAAACCCATACCACCTAGGAACTTGAAATTTGGTACACATATTGCTCATAGGCACTAAAGGCGCACTAAGAAAGGATTTTAAAATAATTGGCCTGTAAGGGTTGAAACAACCCCTAAAACAATAAACATGTTTTGTTATATATCTCAAAACCCCTACCTCCTAGGAACGTGACATTTGGTACACACATTTTTCATAGAGGCTAGAGGCCCACTAAGAAAGGATTTTAAAATATTCGGCCTGTAAGGGTTGAAACAACCCCTAAAACAATTAAAAAAATTTGTTATATATCTCAAAATCCCTACCTCCTTGGAACGTGAAATTTTGTACACGTATTTGTCATAGGGACTTGAGGTGCAATAAGAAATGATTTCTAAATACGTGGCCTATAAGGGTTGAAACAACCCCTAAAACAATAAACAATTTTTGTTATATATCTCATAAGTCCTAGGACGTGAAATTTGGTAGGCATATTACTCATAGGAACTAAGAAAGAATTTTATAACATATACACATGCGATAATGGTTAGCCTTGTCCTTTTGAGACTATTACTGTACTCCGCTTATATTATTATAGAGACGAAATTATAGATACAGAATACTATACTGTAATGAAACTCCTTCTTTAGTTCTTTATCTGATGTTTATTTATAAATAAAAATGGTCGCTCGTCGGTAGTTTGCGCAAGCGCGAATTCATCACATTTTACTTGTCACTCACTCAGTGAGTCGGTCAGTTGGTGTTTTATCTTGAATGTGAAAGTAATCAGTTGTAATTCAATCACTTTGCCCCACGCTTCAAAGTGAACTAAGTTTTATTGAGATTGTGATGGATATTAGAAAACTCTTTACAGGTAAGTGTATATTTTTAACTTTACTTTTATTTTACTGTGCCGGTTTAATATTAGTTAACAGAAGGGGGAATTCAAACTTATGTATAATTATTTACATAGTATTAGAAAAGGTCACTGTTGATTCCCTACTTGGACTCGCTAGTATGTTCATTGGAGACTCGGTTTTAGACGAGCATTCACCAGCATTTTCCCTGTTGGCTCTACATCCTTTCAATATGCTTGAAATGACCATTACTGATTTCCGGGTAAAATCAAAGGAGTTTTATGGCATTCTACGAACTTACAGGTTTTGCCTCTGAAAGCGAACTTTGGTACAACATGTGGAGGGACAAACAACTGAGCAAAGATCAGTTAAGAAATTTAGATTTGGCTGATTTAGTGAAAGAGGCAGACATGTTTTATACTGCAACAAAGAAGGCACTTCTCATTGCCATTTCTCTACCATGTACAATATGCACTGTGGAACGATAATTCAGTAAGTTAAGAAGAATAAAAACCTGGCTTAGATCAACAATGACCGGTCAACGTCTGAATGGACTGTGTCTTATGAGTGTTCATAGAAAAACTGTCAAAGAAAATAAAGATGTTTTTGAAAAGATTTTAAGCCAATCCTAGAAAACTAACTTTGGTATAATAAACTAAAAACTTTTGAATGGTTAAATATGTTTCTTCTAACCAGGCGCGGATACAGGGGGAGGGTCATGGGGGTCATGACCCCCCAAAAATTTTTTAAGGCTTGATTAATATGTTTGATTTAACCCTACAAGCGCCAAATAACACTATACTGTTGTCTCAGCCGGCCGAGCAAGTAGCAGGCAGCATTATTGTATCGTCTGATTGTCTTGAATATTTCACCCACTATAAATCATCCAATCTCTATAAACAAAAACAAAGGAAAAGAAATGTTTTAAACATTAATTTTTGTATTTAAAAATTTGTTCTAAATCGTATATTTACATATTATTATGTAATCATCGTTTGTAATTGTAGTTGTCTAAAAAGATGACGCCACGCGAGAAACAAAAAGAAAAGGCACAAAACTTTTCAATTTTCTAAGGCTCATAATCGTTAGACAGACTTGTTTTGAAAGAATATAAGGTCATCTATTGAACCTACTGATATAAGGATTCGTCAAGATTTGAACTTTCTAACATTGTCTTCCAATCATTCGTCACTCTTATAATTGTTTAGATATTATAAAGTTTTCTGTAAACCCTTAAGATTGGACAGTTTTTCAACCAATGAGCAAGCATATTTTGTAATCAATATATCTAGTACAAATCGATATACTTGTACATTGATGTTTATATGGATTTTAGTGTAAATTCTATATTTTCGTTTGATATAACGAAAACTTGATTTACTGTTCATGGGCTACAGCTATAGGTCTTGTCTGTGAAATATGTACCATTGCGCCGATTGTCTTAGCGCATTTAGCCCAGCCTATAGAGCAAAAAGAAGTCTAATTTTGTTATTGAATTTAACAGCAAGTGCCATCAACAGTAACTTTAAGGGTAGCACAAGGGTATGTAAAAAACAAAATCTATCAGACAAGGAGCTTTTGCACATTTTGTATAAACAAAAATTTCAATAAATTATTACTTTTTGGGATTTTTGTTAATTTTATAAAAAAGTGATGAATGGATCATGATACTTCCAAAAAACCTAAAAATTGTTTTTTATAGACCCTAATTGGATCGTTTTTCAAAAAAATCTGAAAAGTCTTAAAAATTACCATTTTTTAAAAGTTCATATCTTTGTTAATTTACAATATTTATTAAGGACAGATTTTTCAGAAAATTATTGTTTATCATGTGTTCTGCAAACAGGAAGAAGATGAAATTTGTTGCACAAATTAATAGTTTTTGCACAATTTCAGTACAAACAATGAAAGCCATTATCTTACATAATTTGCCCAATTAACCTGAGTGGCTCGTTTTAAATTTACCAAATGGATTCTGAAAGTAGACCTTAAAATCTACAATTTGTAAATCTGCAATTTTTTAATAAGGTTGATAAAGTATAATAAAAATGCTTCAGAACATAGCACAAAACCCGTAAAATTGCGGACAACGCCGATGGTAAATTTGTCAGAAGGCGGTAGTGACGGAAACAGCAGCTTGTTGCGCGCAGCCTGCAGTTCTCTTCTCAGTTATGCAAGATAATGGAATAAATTTTGTATACTGCAATTGTGCAAAAACTATTAATGCGACAAATTTCATCTTACGCCTGTATGAAGTACACATACTAAACAATAATTTTCCAAAACATCTGCACTAAATATTGTAAATTAACAAAGATATGAACTTTTGAAAAATAGTAATTTTAAGTGTTTTCCTACTTTTCTCGGTGAGAAATGGTCTGATCGAGGTTTTCAAAAACTATTTTGTAGGTTTTTTAATTCTCTACAAATGTTTCGTTGGAAGTATCGTCATCCTTGCATAAATTTGTAAAATACAGTATCAATGAACAACCCAAAAAGTCAAAATTTATTGTTATTTTTGTTTATAAAAAGTGCGAAAAAATTTCCTTGCCAGATAATTTTTGTATGTTATACACCTATGTGCTACCCTTAAAGCCACTGTGGATGTCGCTTGCTGAAATTCAATAACAATAAAAAATCTCTATTTGTTGGGCTAAAATTGTTTTACGGAACGCGCCGCTGTATGGAGTTTGTATGACTTAAATAAGTGAGCGCTTGTGTTACGTTGTTTTAAATTTAGTGAAACAAAGTGGATTTAATGATCGTGTTGTGGAGCTATGATTTTAGTACCGTTCCTGTTAACTCTTCAATAATTATGGTTTATTTTATTCTTTAATCTGCAAGAAACTCTTGCTCTTTCAAGAAAATATTTATGGCCTAGAAATGCATTAAAAACTATTCCATAGAGTTTATACATATTTTTTAATTCCCCAGACCCGTTGTTATTAAACTCTTGGTAATGTTGTTTTCAACTTCTTATGACCCCTCCCAAAATGAAATCCTGTATCCGCCCCTGCTTTTAACACAATAATTTTAGATTTGTTTTTCTATTTTACAACAATGCCATACTGTATAATGTATCTAATTACTTATAAGTTACTGTACATGATTTGTTAGCAGTTTATAACTGGGTACGCACTTGAACTTGTGTTAATATTTATTAGGCTTAAGTCGTTTAGTGTAAACATTATTGAATATATTATTATTTCTACAAACACAATAAGTATTTTTGTTTTAACTAGTAGTATATTCCTTATATGAAATAAATCTTTAAAAAATGAAACCAAATGATTATCGTAATTATGTGTTTTGTATGCCACATATTGGTTCGTGTTCTACGACTCTATTTAGATGCAGTTAGTGGCAGTTGACACGACACACAATTTGTTTAGGATTTAAAAATATTAAATTAAAAACAATGATAATAACACTAAAAAATATTTACAGTATATTATGGTATGGTAGAAACACCCGCTAAAAATATTCCATACCCCTCTTCCCCCAGACTCCTCGGAAAAAAGGTTATAAAAAAATATATTCTTATAGCTTCCATCAGCCCCTCCCTTCCACATGTGCTGGCTAAGCCCATGATTGTAATAAGGAATACTATTGGCTAACCACGTGTAACAATTTTCTGATTTCTGGCGGAATGCACTGTAGAGGCTACATGATGCCACAGTCAAATAGTCTTTGATGTAGTTCAGTTGGTAACTGGGTCAGTATGTTACAGGTGATGCATTGAAAGATGGAATTTGAATATATAGCATGAGTTATAAAGGATTGTTTTAAAATAAATAGATTATTTTGAGATATGAATTTGAATAATTATTTTTATTTGAGCATTCAATTGAAATATAATTACATTTCTATAAATAATAATAATCAGTTAATAAAAAACAAACACATTCTATATAATTTCTAATATCTAACAGGTATTTTTTATTTGTTTATGACTTTTAAACTTTGGTTAGTCGGGACACCATTTTTTTATACTTTTAAACATAATAAACATTTTTAACGATCCTCACTCCGTTACACCATAACACTTGACTCTTCAACACAAACACCTCATACCAATTTCTGAAGGAATTTCAGACTATTAACTTGAAATAATCCTTAAAAATATAATCAATCCTTACTATCTTGAAAAATTGATGTCGACTAAGTCATCAAGTGTGAAATATAACACATACAGCAAGTAATCTTTCAACCAAAACTTCTAAATAAGATCAAAGAACCTCAACATCGTGATAAATGTTAAAAAAATTTATTATATTAGTTTTGGAAAATACTTTCCTAATTTACTGTGTGAAAACCAGGCAGTGGTATTATCTTTCAGATTATTTTTGCCTGACAACAAATTTCCCTTTCTGCCCAAGTGTAAGTACATGGGAATCATGGGATCGTAATTTATTTCAATATTTTCCCAAAGGGTCAGTCCATATAAAATCATCAGTAAGCCTTAGCCTCTATGTCTCTAATTTACAGGATTTGTTTTGTATTAGTTATACTAACTAATACATGATGATACATGTATAGTTATAGCACCTACTTACATATAGATTTTATTTATTCATAATCCCATCTTTTCTCTACCTTGATATTTGGCATGAATCTAACCAATATATGTCGGAATAACATAAATTTAACAAAAAATCTAAGACGGTGTTTTTATAATTTTCAAAATTTTGAAACAGTCAAAAAAATTCTTGTTTTTACAATAAACTCTTATTGTCATACAATAAACTTTAAAATGACCGATCAAACATTCCTGTAGCACCATTGGTTGTAAATCTGGGATTATTTTTGTGATCTAAAACATTGTGAAATTTGGCTATTTCCACTATATTCAAATATTGATATTAAAAATAACTCAAGTAAAAAATATATTTGTAATGTAGTTAGTATAATTAATACGCAAAAATCATGTAAATGTGAGACATGCAGGTTCAAAATTTATTTTTCATTTTTTTATTTGATATGGAATGACGCCCAAATAAAATACTGAAGTTAAAAAAAATGAAGTGTCACAAGCTCTATGTTTACATATTTAAAAAATTTGAGCTGCCCCCCCCACAGGACCCCTACGGGGGGAGGGGGTGGTCTTGTATGTTTGTAAAAGTAGTTACTAAACATTAAAAGTCATTTCCAAATTTTCATCTTTCTACTTTCCGTTGTCTAAAAGTTACGGACGGGGTCCAATACTTTTGGAACACCATGTTTATTTCAACAACTAAAAAATAATAAAAATTCCCGGGGTAGAATAAGACTTTTGTAAACTGGAAAAATTGCAGTGCGGCCATGATAGCAGCCAAATTAGCTGAGTGTGGTTTAAACCAAACTGACCGACTTCACTCTACTTGATGGTATATATAAATAAAATATTTGATATTTTATTGAACACCCGTAAAATTGTTGTAGGTAAAGATCTGGCAGTAAAGATTGTTCCCAAAACGAACAAACATATTTCAAGTTCCTTAAAGAAAGAAAAAAACGCTATAAAGCTCAAGAATGACAATATAATAAGAGTATTTCAAGTCATTGACCTGGACACAAAATACGGTCTAGTCTTGATGGAGCAATGGTGTCAGACTAACTTGCATCAGCTTATTAATGATGGAGCTTTAATCAATATTCAACAAAAATTTAGGTAAGGTTTCGTGTCATTGTAAAAAGTTAAATACCATACCTATTAAATAGTTTGTCTATAGACAGCTGGTGCATAGGTTGCACAACGAGCAGAATGTAGTGAATGTATTTTGAAGAAATGATTTAAGGCAGTGTTTTTCAACCTTGTTGAATTTACGACCCCTTTACAAGTAAACAAATCTGGCAACCCCTGAACGTAATAAAATAATATCAGTGATTTAAAATATGACGTATTTGGCGCTATTATGGGGGGAGGGGGGGGGGTGAGATTAATCTAACCTTAATATTCACCTCTTTTTTCATTAAATACAGTCATCTTCAATTAAAAATTGGCAAAACTTTAGGAGATGATAGGGGACCTAAAAAATAACGCAAAATTGTTCATATGAACATAGGTCCAGAAAAGCTTTGTTTTCGAGTTATCAGCCATTTTTTTTACAAAATACATAATATTTTTGGAAGTAGAAAAGATATTGACTTCTAATTTGGTGTACATATTTTTCACATAACCTTTTATCAATGTAGAAACACCCAGAACGCTCTTTCAAATATCTTCAAAATGGCGGCCATTTAAAATATTTAATGTCAAACCGGAATATCACAAAAACGCTAACTTAACACACAAAAAAATTACTGGATACCAAAAAGTTTACATTGTTAATGACAAACACAACAGTTTTTCATTTTGTCTGCAGCTCAAAGGATAACAGAGTTATTGGTAAAACACAAAAAACTTAGCCTTTTTTCATCTTCATGTTTGTTTCTGATCTACACCCCTTGTATAATGCATTTTTTTATTTTTTTTGCCAAGATTGACGTCTTCCGAATGAAGAGAAAAGAACAATATCAAGAGCTGACAATGGAAGCTTTGAAATTATTAGTGCAATTCACCACTTCCTACCTATGTGAACTAACTTTCTATTCAATGGTTAACATAAAAATTAAGACAAATAGACTCCAATTAGAAATTGATTTCGCATCTCAAAAAATAGAACCACAATTCAACAAATTATTAAAAAATAAACAGGCCCAGCCTTTTTACTGAAATTATTGTTGTAGAACTTATATTTAAAAATAAACTTTTCTCTGAAATTGTTGTACTTTTTTTGTAGTGTAGGACCTACACTTGCTCTTTGTTTTACCTGGCTTGCGGCCATGACCTCATTAAAAAAAAATCCAACATTTTCTTCCCACCTGGGGGTCGCGTCCCACAGGTTGAAAAACACTGATTTAGGGTAGTCCATAGTAAGTATTTATACTAAAATATTGTTATCAATAATTAAAAAGTTGAAAACAGTCAGAAAACACTGAAATTAATGCATGTTCAAATGCAGAATGTACACTATTGTTGGAACCTATTAATTGTGATGTAGTTTTCTTGTAGAGGAATATGGAGTGGAGGGAAGGAAAGTTAGACCAGTCTTTGCTATGATACAGACAACGGGGGTGCGATTTGCAATTTTGCTTGGCATACCACTTTTACTTTATCAGTTGTCTTGTCTCCTAAATTTTGCAAAATTTAATAGGCTAACACTTCAAAGATTTTTTTTCTTACTCATTACCTCTTTTCAATATTGCATGAAACAGGCCTGTAATTCATCTCGGAACTGTGATTTGCACTCATAGACACCACAAAAATTGCTGCCAACACAAAATTATTAATAATAAAATTACCACTTGACTGAACTAAAAGTTCAACTTTTTACCTATGTAAATTGTCCTAAACATAGTAAAGCTAAGCCCTTTGGAATTCCCAGGTACTGGACTTTCGGTTGATACAACCTTGCAAATGCTTTTTTACTGTGCATGTTTGTCGACTCCTAATAGTAAAAAGTCCAGTACCTGGGAATTCCAGAGGGCTTAGCTTTACTTTTTTTATACTAATTACTATGTTTTATAACTTAGATTGAGTGACCTACTGGATGAAATCCTTGTAAAAAATAACAGATGTATCATTTTTACATTTCAATGTTATTTAAATGGGGAAAAGTTATAACTTTGATTGGCCATTATGTTGGATAGAGTCAACATACAGACCTCCGGTTTGCGCCAATTTTCTTCTTTTATCAAGGCCTTTAAATAAGGTGTCATTCAATACGGGTTCTCATTTAAAATTTTCGACTTACCCCCAAAATACCCTATTCTGGGGAGGGCGAGGTGTTCAACACACAAAGCAACTCCTAAGAGTGTGCCTTTGTATGAATATTGAACTTGGTCTAGTTCTTGAAAAGTGACCATAGCTTCGGCAAACGATTTTTTCATTCCAAAAAAATACCAATAAGTGGAACACCATGTGGTGTTTGCTCATAAGAAATCTGTAAAACATTTCTGTTAGCTTAAAAATTTAAAAAGCCTGTCTTGAAACTAATGATAACAGTACTAATTAATCAAAAACTGTACTAAATTAATATTAAAGTATATTTATATAAATTTAAATAATATAATAAACCTGGTTATCCATCTTGCAACTCTTTCTGTAGTTTATCACTACGCGTTCTGGGAACAAGTTCCCATCTTCAGGTTTTATATACAGGGTCTATGAAAGACGTTATTTTTTGTAACCGTTGCAGATTATGCAACAAAATTTTGTACAATACATCATTTCTCTAAAAGAAAAAAAAACATATTTTTGAAGCAATTACAATTTGTTTAACAGCCCGCAGGGAGTCGGAGGAAAATCTCAAATAGGAGCTTACATCGATCTGCACATTAAATAAAGGTCTATCTTAGGAGAACACAATGCCACCAATCGGACATCAAAAGGTTCACTCTGCACAAAATGGCAGCCGTTTAAAGTTACAATATTGGGCATTTTGAAAATGGGCTTAATTTTACTAATAGGCATTAGCTTTAAAAGCAAAACTCTGACATCCACATTAGCTGCTGAAATGCTACAGAGCGTTATGAACGGCTACTACCCACTTAGCTTACTGCAGAAGGAAAACCGTTTGAGCATTTATTGTAAAAAAGGATAAGCTGTAAGAAAGTTATTGGTAATTGTTATTTTTTAACATGTAGTAAAAGTGTATAATTTGAAATAAAAATTGTTCCTCTCATTCTCCTCATAGACCATTCCCATTGAAGGTGTTAAGTCACTCACTATCCACAAAAACTGGTCCTACTGCCTTACACAAGCAGATTGTCGGAGTTTTGCTTTTAAATCTTTTGTCAAGAAGTAAAGTTAAGCCATATTCAAAAAGCCCAATATTGTAACTTTAAACGGCCGCCATTTTGTGCAGAGTGAACCTTTTAATGTCCAATTGGCGGCATTGTGTGTAGGGTGAACCTTTTGATGTTTGATTTGCAGCATTGTGTTCTCCTAACATAGACCTTAGGTTCGATGTACAACTCGACTTGTGCTCCTATTTAAGATTTTCCACCGACTCCCTGCGGGCCGTCCTCCTAAGGTGATTAACAAATTGTAATTGCTTCAAAAATTAGTTTTTTGGTTGAGAAATAATGTACCAAGTTTTGTTGCGTAATCTACTATGGTTACACAAATATAACGCCGTTCATATACTTTTGAGACACCCTGTATATCGTACTTCTCTCACATGTGAGCACGTCAAAATAAAGCAGTCGACAGCATAGCCTAACACTACTGTTTTTAAATAAATTTTGTGTTCATTGTAATGACCTGTGCCATAAATTGTATACGTGTTTTCACTTTAACATTGTCCTATTGCCACTGGAAACACAAAAATGAATCAAAAACTGCAAATTTTGGTCTAAGAATTTTAAACTGTGTAACAGTGTGTTTAGGATTACCTTGTGTACAGAATAACAAATCTATAATTTACATTTTGTTTGTATGCAGAATTTTGTTGAATATTGGCAACGCTTTGCAACATTGTCACCTGAATGGTATTTTACACCTTGATGTCAAACCTAAGAATATTTTAGTTAGACTGTTCGATGTTGCCTGCAAGTTGTGTGATTTTGGAAGTTCATTAAATACACGGATACAAGATGACCAGTGTTTAACATCGTTCAGAGTAAGTATTAATTCTTGTATTAAAATAATCATAATTAAGTACTGCATAACTTGAAAAGAATCAGTGTAACACATTTGGTTACTTCATTGCTGACTCAAACTGTGAGTCGTGAATGGCTTTGATGTTGGTTAACGCATTAATTTTTACCGTATTACTGATTACTGTAAGAGTAATCATTGGTCATTGGAAAGATTTAAAAAAAAATTAAGTAAGTCACAAGACAGTTGTATTCAAAAACTTAGAATAAATTATTATTTAGTAACTTCTAACTCACTGTTACTATACACATGGCTCGGGGTCGGTGTGGTATAGGATGCCCCGTCCTTAAAACCATCAATTATAATCCAAGCATTTCACTACAGCCTCATATTATAGTTGGAGTTGAAAACAGGGAAAATTTTTTCCTAGCCCCAAAAAGAAGCATTAATAGACTTTTGCACTTTTTATATTATTTTGATGAGAATATGCCTGAGAAGTATGGGAGATTACTTCCGATGCATTTTCAAGTTTCTCCTTGAAAACAAAGTCAATACAAATAATTTGGTCACACAGCTGAACCACTGACGTGAGTTGAGAGAATTTCCAAAATTAAGTTTATATGTTTTAGGAACTTATATGTTTTAATTTTTATATGTCAACTATTTAGGAAACTGGTCTACTAACGAAGGCTCTGAGTAGCTGCCTGTGTGTAGAAAATATATTAGTAGAATTTGTTTGCGTCTCAGCCTCCAGCCCCAGCTCACACGACCTTGCATCGGATTATGAACTGCGTTTTGCAAGTTTGCAGCTCAACTTTGCGCCCTCGTATTATGGACTACTTCGCTTTGCTTGTAGCTAGCAAACTCGCTTTTATGGTATTTTACGTTTTGACCGATTGTGGGGGAATCAGACGAGCTATAAGGTTGTGTAAAGAAGAAAATGTACAGAATTATCTCATATATTTTTTTAGATAAAACCTCATAAATTTCATTCTAGTTGAAAAATCTCAAAAAAATTTGTACTTCCGGTCAAAAAGCGTGGTTGGATATTTTTGGCTGACGATCTCGTCCAAGTGACTTAGAAAGCCAAAGACGTAAGTACTAAATTTGACTCAAATCGGACTTAAAATGTGGCTGCTATAGAGTGCAAAACACATATATACATTCAATATGCAGTGACAAACCAAAACGTGATCTGGGGACTATGATCGGTGCTCATTTGCTACTCCCGACCTTGGGTCTTACCATAAGGGCCACTGCAATAGATCATTTTTCCTATAGAAATTCGCTAACCATTACCTTACCATTTCAAATTTAGGTTTATTGTGCAGTTAGTGTTGTTTTAGATATTTATTCCTTTACTCAGGAGTACATTTTGGTTAATAATGAAAGTTGCTAGAAACACAAAAGGTGCATAAACCACTACGTTTACTCTTATTTCAGGTTAATAAATAAATGTGTTATTGTTGTAATCAGCTGTTTATTTAACAGCAATTTTAGGATAAAAAAAACGTTAGTCAATGGTGCATAGTAAATTTTCTGTGTAGTGCACGAAAAAGGATTTACTTGTCTATGAACAAGTAAAGAAAACAGCTGTATTCTGTGTAGTATATTGAAATAGTATATTTCGCACCTAGGGCCGAAAATGAGGTTTTGCATGCTTGAGATCGTGTTTGAAGTTCGAGACGGAGTCGAGAACTTGAAACGATCGAGAGCTGCAAAACCCTTTCGGCCGTGGTCGAACGCTATTTTTCACCACACTACACAATAAAATAAACACTTTATAAAATTAAAAAAGAATATTTATTTAGCACACATGAAAATGAAACTTTGAGGTTATAAACTAGCTAGCTATGGAAAGTACAGTTTTACCTCAGTTGCTAGGCAACGGTGAAAATAACAATTATGTGTGTGCCACTAGTCTGTCGGCAATACCTATTGAATCATTTGCCATATGGGCCTATTTCATAACGAAATTGTGTTGAGATATACGTTCATATTTTAAGTGAATAAACGAACAGCTGACTTTACGGCCCTAGGGCAGAAAAGAGTTACTTTCGGCCTCCAAATGACGTTCCGAAAATAGCTGAAAACATTGTAGTGTGGTGAAAAAAAGTTTTCATCATACCAACGCAATAAACCATTGTTTTCAGTACTATCAGCTGTGGTTGAAACCAATTGACTCCCGATAGGCCGGGTAAAACTGTAAAAAGGACTAGGCCAGGAAAGAAGGTTCCACGATTTGTCACCACGAGCGCTGCTATTCTACTTACCGTATTCCATTATACAATGTTTAAACAGCTGCCTGTTTCTAGCAAAATAAAAAAATGAAACAATAACAAACTTTTGATGTTGTTAGTTTATTAGCCTATAGACTATTGTAAAAGTGTAAACGTACTTATAATGGCCAATTCAAATATTAATATTCCTGAATAAATATTGGAAAGAGCACCCTGACTTTCAAACGGATACCCAAAATGTGTTTAACAGTTTTTGTCAATCTGAAAACGTCCGGGTTTTACAAAAGAAACTTCCAAAGTAGGGAATTAACATATCGAATAACCAAAACTTTACCATCAACATTTCTTTCAATTTGTAAAATTACCTACTGCTCTTGACCTAATAAATATTTGATTATTTAAACAAGTTACTTTTGTTTGTACTTAATAGCTGGAAACAGTTCAAATATATCAACAAATAACAAGTTAAGAGGGGGTGTAGGACCAAGTTTATTTTTAGCCACCCTGTATATTTTATAAAAGGTGGTATGATGAAAAGTACTGTTCATAACTCGTCCGAAATTGCTATACTGGTGCTTGATCGAATTCAAGTACTCAATCGTGCACCGGTAACGGCCACTTTCCGGACTTGTGACGAAATATACTATTCTTTTGGTCATAGGGGACCATTCAATACATGTGTCCAGAACTTCTGCAAGGAAAAGAAGCAACTGACAGATGTGATGTTTACTCTATGGCGATTACCATGTGGCACTTACTGTATGATGAAATGCCTTATCAAGATGAAAATGTTCATACGATAGCATACAAGGTTAGTTAAATTTCATTCATTCACTGTAAACTATTTTGATTCTTTTTAAATAAGAACTTGTTTCTGCCTTGGGTTTGTACAGGAACTTAATATGTTATGACGTTGACTTATTATTATTAGGGGGTTTGTGTGATCCACCACCGGGACCCACTGCATAAACCATGAGGTCCTCTGAGCCCCATGTCCAGGCAGCAGTTCACATCAAACCCGCCCTTTTTGCAAAACGAAGGAGTTCATGGGGGCCTTCCTCTTGTATATAACTGGTGTCAGGGTATCCTTGTCCCAGACATTTCTGCCTCATTGATGCGAAGGCATCACATTCGCATAGAACGTGGAAAGAAGTTTCCTCCTTCTCTCCACACCTTCGACATAATGGGTTGTTCTCCAGCCCCATTAGGTGGAGGTGCCTCCTCAGAGAGTTGTGTCCCGTCAGTATACCGACCAACAACCTCACTTCCGGCCTGCCAAGACCCAGCAGTGTTCTGCTTAGGTGTCCATCCAGGCCTTCAATGAAGTCGTGTGCCTGTCTCTGACCTCTTACTGCCTCTCTCCATCTACGCAAGTGTCCTGATTGAACATTTTTTCTTACGCTTTCTTTCCCATAGTCTCTTGATATTCCTATCATTGGTTCTGGCCCATCGGTGTAGTTTCTGCTCCTCTCTTAGCTAGTTTATCTGCTATTTCATTACCTTCCACTCCTTCATGTCCAGGGATCCAAACAAGTCTTACTTGCCTCCTGCTTGACAACTTATCCAGCAGTAATTGGCATTCCCAGACCAGCTTTGATGTTATTTTTGTAGCTAATGGCCTTTATAGCCGCCTGACTATCAGAACATATCACAACATTTGTGCTCATGCTTCCTGATTCCAGTATTCGTTTTACGCAAGCAAGTATTGCGTATACCTCCTTTTGGAAGACGGTAGAGTATAGTCCCAGCGACGTTGAGTATCTTCCCTGGATGTATGGTCCTTTATGCATGTACATTCCGGCTCCCGTACCTTTGTCTATTTTTGACCCGTCCGTGAACCAGATTTTTCCTTTTCCAAGATCTACTTGTTTCCGTAGCCACTCTTCCCGATCCGGAAAAATATCCTCTAATTTGCTATTGAAATTATACTTAGGAGTCATGTAGTCCGTACCGGCTTGCAGCTTCGGATCCCACTCCAGTATCTTGTTCAGACACTCACCGTGTCCATTTCTTGCAAGAGATGTTGACCAACTCCCTCCTGTGTTCAATCTCATTGCGGCCTTACTAGCCTCTCCCTGTACCATGAGGTCCAACAAGATTTCCATGGCCGCTGTGGGAGTAGTTCTCATGGCCCCTGTGATCCAAGGCAGGCCATCCGCTGTACTTTATTAAGTTCTCTTTTTGCCCATTCCTTCCTGGTAGCGGGCCACCAGACTATAGAGGCAAAAGTTAGAGACGGTCTTATTATAGTAACAAAGAGCCAGTTCATCATCTGGGGCCGAAGCCCCCATGAGGTTCCAATCGCTCTCCTACATGCCCAGAAAGCGTTACACGCTTTTGCTGCCTTTCTTCTTATGGTTCACCCCAGACCAGCTTGGTGTCTAGGGTGACACTTAAGTATTTTGTTGTTTCGGAGCATGTAAGTCTTTGTCCCAGTAGACTGGGCATGTACCATCCGTCCGACGTTTCCTAGTAAAGAGAATGAGATCTGTTTTCCCTGGGTTTACAGTTAGACCCATTCTCTCACACCAGCGTTCCAACCATTTGAGTGAGCTTTGGACGATGTCAGATACAGTCCCTGGGAATTTACCTATGCATATGTCGTCCGCATAACCTTGGGTATAAACTCCTCTCTCATTTAATCCCACAAGCAGATCATCCACTACCATAGACCATAAGAGGGGTGAAAGAACTCCCCCTTGGGGGCATCCACGTGCAATAGGGTGGGCCGAAAAAACACATTTTTTTTATTTCAAAGTTGTAATAGTGCAGAAAAGTTGCAAAATATATAGACAAAAAGAATGTAAAAATTTTTTTCAAAATCGGTTAACATCTTCCGGTCGCGCATAGGCCCTAAAGTTTCACAAAATATGATAAAAACTTCATTTTTGCGATATTTTTTAAAATTTTTGAATTTGATGTTTTTATAATGTAATAGTTTACAACGTCTTCAAATAGAGCCTAAAAACATTGCGTTTTAATTTGGTTTATATCAGTTGATATCTTTCAGTCGCGCATAGTGCCTAAAATTTGCCAAAATATAGAAAATTTCACATTTTACGAATTTTTTTTATATCTTAATATAATTTTTTTTGCAACGTAATAGTTACAGTATTTTTATTTTTGAACATAAGAATATCGTGTTTTATTAACTTCCCGCTACCAATAAAGGGAAGTTATTGATTTCGGTCTGATTTTCGAAAGTCGAGTTTTCATTAAATCTCCACGTTTTGAGGTCCCAGGAAGCCATTCTGACTATTCCCGCTGAGGTGTCCGACCGTGTGTGTGTGTTTGTGGATGTATGTGTGTAAATAAATTTTTGTCGTACAGTTTCTCAAAAACGAATCAACCGATTGAATTCTACGACATGTCATTCGAAAGGGTGTATCAAAACTTAGATCTGATTAGATTTGAGAGTTAATCCATCGAGCCAATCCGAAGAAATTTAAAAAAATAACCTAAATTTTTTTTGGAATTTTTATGTTTTTTAAAAATAACTTTAAAGCGTGCGAAAAAATCATAATAAAACCATGTATACATTTTTTGTGCTTAAAAAACTGCGTCGACTGCTTTTTTGAAAATGAAAATCGGACGACGCATTCAAAAGTTATCGTTGTTTAAAAATTCACAAATTTTAGTTTTTTGGTATTTTTCTAACATATCTTCCAGATTTCTTAACCAATCAATATAAACCTGTACATTTTCTTTTTGTGCTTTAAAAACTGCGTAGAATGCTTTTTTAAAAATGAAAATCGAACGACGCATTCAAAAGTTATCGTTGTTTAAAAATTCACAAATTTTCGTTTTTTGGTATTTTAACAAATAAACTCATTTTTAAGCGTTTAAAATTCAAACTAAGCGGGAAGTTCTATGGTTGGCCTGCACGGTCAACCAATTACCAGATTTTTATGGTGTGAATAAATTAACAACTTCCGGTCGCGCAAGGAACCCAATGCTATAGAAAAACAGTAGATAAAAAAAGATAGTTAGGCCTATTACATAATGGGTGGTAACAGTAACAATGAGAATGGTACTTTTTGACTTGCTCTATATTTAAAAAGCTTAAATATTTTAGTTGCAGTATAGTTTTTAACAATAAACTTATTTTTATACAAAATAAAAACATAGTTCTGAATAAATAAATAGTCCACGTTAGTTGAACCTGACCATTAGTACTGATTTTTATTTTGTAGCCGAAGGTATTTTGAAGACTGATTTGCTGGTGAAGTTAGGCATGGATGATCTGGACAGCAGAGTGGTTCTTATAAATCCGTCTCAAGATTCAGCTCCACAAACTTTTCCTGAGGCTTTCGTAACAAGTTTTACACAGCGTTCATAAGCCTGCGTGTGAACTGGGATCCTGGGAATTGCTTGAAAGTAATGTTCCAGTCACGGATTGAGTCACTGTCAATGTGCGATTTGATCTCGTCGTCACTGATTTCTGCCAACAACGGGAGAGAAGATAATTCAAAGTCCATCCAGTTGATAATTTCTGAGTATTCTTGCGCATTGAAGTTGATTTTTGGTGGCGTAAATCTTCTTACTGTTTTCCTTCTTGCATCTATCTGTCTTGCCTTCAGAATTCTTCGAAGTCCGAGCTCTCTTATGTGTTTCTTGTCATCTTGAGTCATGGATGAAAGTAAGTGTTCTGGGTGGGCAAAAAACCCATTCCGTTCGATCACAGGGTCGACAACATCAGGCAAAGGTTTTGGCAAATACCTGGCAGATTGTATTGCTTGGTGAACAAGTTTCGGGCCGTCTGTGAAGTGCTTACTTGTTTTAATAGTAAACCACATTGGCATGTGTGATTTCAATATAAACAAAACTAGGTCTTGAAGTTTAGGTGAGGGGCTTTCTTCACTTATGTACAATCTGAGAGTTCTATTTGCTTTTGTTAACCACCTCGAAAGTGATAAATGCCCAAGATCTCGTACAGTTTAATCTTCTTTCAGGTTCCTGATTTTATTGCCTTTGAAATATCAAGTAGGTATTGTTGATCTTTGCTAAGCACGTTTCTGTCTATCTCTGCGATCTGACAATCAATACTCTGGAAGGTAACCACCAGCAGTTTTTGGCAGTCAACTAACTTTTCACCGATTGGCCCTTTAGAAGTACTAGAGGGATTGTCTTGCCATCCAGGTGGTCAAACATGTGGCGGAATGGCAAGTCATTGAAATGGAGAAGGCAAATTGCCCATTGTATAGGTTTTCAAAATAAAGTTCAATTCGGCGAACCAGACCAGTTTTCCAACCTGTATTGACAACAGTACCATCACATCCGATGACAATTAGATTTTCAAGAGAAATAACGTAAGGTAATAAGACTATATAAATATCTCATAAGGTAATAGAAATATCAGACAGGTAAGAAATTACAGACTTGACAATATCTTCAGAGCTTACAGAATAGGGAGTAACGTGGCCAACATAGAGTGAGCCGCGGGTTCTTGAATCAGCGAGTAATGCTCTTCCTTAATAATTCTACAAAACCTTTTTGAATAAGCTTGCTCTATCACACAAGTGTCATCCTTTCTTCCATCTAAATAGAGACCTAACAGTGGAAGTGCATCTGATTTACTACACAATTCAGCCTTAATATTTAGTTTTTCCCTTCTTATTTTGTTCTTATCAATAAAATTGGAGGAATCTGAATCAGTAACAATACCAAAATCGTGTAGAGTGGTGGGGAATGCCAAGATCATTCGACCCATCCAGCCGAGTGACGTTGTCTGGCTTGCTGCCCACCCTTTGTGCACGAGAGTTTCTAAACCGTTGCGCGACCGGAAAACATTGACGGAACTTGACAGATTTTTTTCTACCCCATTACCAGTTTGTGTGAAAAAATACTGTGGCTAATACATTTAAATACTAATTATTTATCAAAAATAAAAAATGCGTATAAATGTAACTTTTTCATTATTTTGGCTAATTTTGGGGCTTATGCGCGACCGGAAGATATTAACTGATCTAAACAAAATGAAAACACAATGTTTTTAGGCTCTATTAGAAGACGTTACAAACTATTACATTACGAAAACATCAAATTCAAAAATTATAAAAATAATCACAAAAATTTAGTTTTTTCATATTTTGTCAATCTTTAGAGCCTATGCGCGACCGGAAGATATCAACCGATTTTGATAATTCTTTTGTCTATATAATTTGCAACTTTTCCGCGCTATTACAACTTCGAAATAAAAAAAAGTGTTTTTTCAGCCCACCCTAACGTGCAACCTTAATTCTAATTTCACTACTGTTTAATTGTAAGATCTCCATTCTATTTTCAAGGTAAGCTTTTATCCAGCGGGTGATAGTGTGTTCTACCCCCCACTTGATTAATGCGTCTGTCATAGATCTGAGGGAGGTATTATTAAACGCCCCTTCGATGTCCACAAAAACTCCCATCGCAAGTTCTTTCTGCTCCTTCACCTTTTCCACCCTGGCTAACAGTTGGTGGAGACCTGTTTCAACAGATTTGACTGCAATGTTGATTTTTATGAAAAGGATTTGCAGCCACTGCTCCATCCCTTATGTATCTATCAGTCTTTCCAACGTTTTGAGTAGGAATGATGTTAAACTAATAGGTCGAAAGTCTTTTGGGTTGCCTGTAAGTTCCTTTACCTGGTTTAGGGATGTAAACTACTTTCGCTAATCTCCATGACCTAGGTATATGTCCTAGAGCAAGAGATGCCCTGAATACTTTTATTAGCCATGGCACCAGCTTATCTCTGCCCCTCTGAAGAAGAGCTGGAAATATTCCATCTGGTCCTGCACTTTTAAAAGGGTCAAAGGACTTTATTGCCCATTTGACCCTGTTACCAGTTATTATTTTCTTTGCCATTTCCCAGTCAACCTTCCCTGTCACATCCGGGATGTTTTCTTCCCGCAATGTAACAGTTTCACCAGATCCTAGGAAATGTGTTGTTGATAGATATGCCCTTCATTCCTTCCTCCTTGCGCTCGAAAACTCTCCAACCCTTGGTGTTAAGGCCTTCGTTCCTTCCCAGCATCTTCAGGACCTTCTCAGTAGGTACAGGTGGGCCAGGGATGGTTCCTGGTGGCTACCACCTTCTTGTACTGAAGGAGGTCCTCCATCTTCACTGCCTTCAGTTTCTTACCCCCGACCTCTTGACCAGGGATAATACTCTGCAGCCAATCTGCAGAGCGTTGGTCGGCACAAATGTCGATGACAGCTCCTTTGGATAGATAGTTATCCCGGAACTTTGGAACCGCCTCCTCTTCTGGCATGCTAAACATGGCCTCAAAGAAAGCGTTCCTCACCCCATTCAAACTATCGTTATCCAAAAGTTTATCTTCCGGATAGGCTTCCAGAACAATAGCCACCCTGATTCCAGGTGTGGTTACCTTGGCGTACGTACCTTTGGTTGTTCTCTTACGAGTAACATCCTCCGGTGAGGTACCCGTTGGCCGTGCCTTTTTCTCCACTTCGGAGATCAAAGGCCGACACTTTGGGTATCCTAGGTCCCAGGTTCCTGCGATCTAGGCCTTTTCCTGTCTGACTTAAAGCTACATGAGTTCTGGCACCCTGCACCGTCGGGGTGGTCTCTCCCCCGTTTCCAGCCGCAGTAGCAGCTTGTTCAGTCGCCCATGCCTCCCTCCGTTGCCTTCTCTCCCAGCTTGTGGCTTCCTCTTCTTTTTTACTTTGTCCACCTTTGGAGCAACCTCCATAGATGACTGTACTTCTTTCACCTCTCCACCCTCCTTCGGCCACAGATTGTGAACAGAGACTGTCAGACCCAGTGGCGAGCTTGGGTTTTGAGGTGAATATAATAGCGGTGTCTCGTAGTTGCTCGAATCAATCGACATCAACGATCCCTGCGTATCCTCGTCCTGGGATAGACCTACTACCCCAGATTTTTCTTGTTGTTGAGATGAGCTGGGAAACTCTGAAACAAATGGCACGTTAAAAGTTTTATCTTTTTTGTCATTCATTTCATAAATTGATTATTTGTATTGCATTTGTTATGTTGTGTGTGTATGAGTAAACAGCATTTCCGACTACTCAAAACTGCTCCATCCGCCCTCAACCACCTATAGCCTGCTCCCGTCACTCCCAGTGGCCTCGGCAGGGCCCCCCGCCCCTGTCTGCATGGTCCCATCCAGTCACCAGCAGAAAGCATGGTCTGCATGGTCTGGCAGTGAAAGCAGAGGCGAGATTTTCGCCAGTTGATAGGGCAGCCAACTCATGCTGGTTAGGCTGAATGTGCCTCCCCTCTGGGTACCGATGAAGTGCAGAGGAACGCTCAGGCAAATAGAACAGCCTGATTCGTTTTTGTGCTGCGCGACATATCTATGTTACCATGGTTTGTGTGGATACATGCGTGTGTGTAAGTGATTGAGTGTATTTCTGAGTTAGGGACTTGGTGGGGTCACTACTCCCAGCGGCTGTATACTAAAACCGTCCCTGCCGTGGAAGTTTAGCTCCCAGTCTAGATCCGCCATGTTCAGTGTTAGCAGGGCCACCTCGTGCAGGACATGATTCATCAACATGTTTATAGTCACGTCCTTCCTTGCAGAGTTGGACGTAACCCCAAGGACGGTCTTGAGTAAAATATCCTTGAAGGTTTTGTTAGGCCCAACTCTACTATACTCGTGGGAATGGGACAACCCCATCTCCTTGGCCCCTGACGTTGACTTAACATTGGGTGGAAAATTGGTTTGCTTTGATTAGATGTTAGTTTTAACTGATATTAGAACATGATGTGATTATCACACATTACCCAACCAACAAGTAGATATGAGAACAGCTAATTGAAAGAATCAATTTATTTGGTTATTACAGAACAATCGATCAGTCTTTTGTAATTTCAAATGTCAGTGGAACCAATCGTTTAGTTTACGGGTATGTACAGAATAATAATTTCCTTTTAAATATTTAGAATTAGATACACAGAATTTATATAGATTATTTTATATACAGCAAATATTTTTGGTGCAAGAAACACAAAAATAATGTTGATAATTTGAATCATACACTTATCTAAGTACCCCCCAAAACACACATCCTTTAAAAGTTACTTTTGTCGTGAGAATTGCTTTTCATTTCATTTATTTCCGTAATTATGCTGAACATCTAAACCTGGTCCTGTCAGATGTCTCATTTGAGACTTCTCAGCATACCCGCAGTAGTCAATTGAGTAGTCTGAGACAACTCAACTTGCACTGAATATTTCACACACTAAAAATCATCAATAAAACAAAAACCATTGGAAAAGTGCTTTAAACTTTAATTTTTGTTTAAATATTGGTTCTAAAACGTCTATTTACATAGGTATGTAATTATCGTTTAAAAATTGTAGTTGTCTAAATTCTGATGCCACACGAGAAAACACAAAGAAATGATGCAATCTTGTCACTTTTTTAAGGCTCATAATCGCTAAACAGACTTATTTTTAAAAGAATATAAGGACACCTTTGGATTCGTCAAGATTTAAACTTTCTGACACTGCCTTACAATCGTTTAAGGCCTTGAGCTAAGTTAAGGCGCTGTTCAAGTTGTGTTCATAAATACGGGCCTTAAACTTTCTAACATTGCCTTCGAATCATTTGTCACTCTTACACTTTCTTAGATATGAAGTTTTCTGTAAACCATTGTAATTGGACAGATTTCAACAAATGAGGTTTCCAACAAAATATTTTCAGAGTAAAATTATCCACGGCGCCTTTAAACTTTACTAGTTCTAATTATTTATTTGATTTGACCAATTATTATGAAATAATTTTTCTATTATTACTTTTTACTTTCTCCACCCTATACGTAGTATATGGAGAAAGTATTGTTTTCGTAAAAATGTTCGAATTTGAATTTTCAGTTGAATTATCTGTTTTGGTGCTCCCAGAACCCCCAAAAATGGTTTAGTGCAATTATCTGTGCTGGTGCTCCCTGAACCCAAAAATATTTTTAGTGGAATTTTTGTTTTGGTGCTCCCTGAACCCAAAAAAGTGTTTTTAGAGTATGTATACACGACCAGAGAGGACACTATTGGTCCGATTTTCATGAAATTTGGTATGTAGGTACTAAACCCTAATATCTCCAGGAGTTTTTTTAATTTTTTGGAATTTTTAATTTTTAAGGGTAATTTACCCCTAAAAACCCATAAAAAACGACAAAAATGCAAATTTCTCAAAAACGGCTCTAACGATTTTGATCAAATTTTCAGTATTTATAGTGCTTAAGATGCCAAACAAAATGACACCACCCGCTTTTATCAAAACTTCTGCGTTTTATAATTATGGGGAAATGTTTAAAAATAAACAAGTTTATGTTGTCAATCTAGCATCGCGGCGGCGGCCGCACGGGGTAGCACCATGGTAGCGATCACGGCCAGTAATTCAAGGTCGCGCGATCGAATCCCGCCTAGGACAATAATTTTTTTATACGATTGACGTAGGTAGAATAATATTTTTTTGTTTTGTTCTAAAAAGTAATAAATAAAATGATTGAAAACAATATTATTTTGACTACAGTAAGTTGGGAGGAAGTTTGTGTCAGTTAACTGATACCGTTTATTCTGTTGTGATTTTTATGAGGTGCTTTTATATACTATTTAAAACATCAAACATTCTCTATCCTATCTTATTATGCTGTGGGGTTTCTAACTCGGTAAATGTGTACAGTTAAAAGGATTATACTATAGTGTAATATGTTTTTAGTAATATTAAAATATTATATTTAATGGTCCTGTTCACATTGCATGAACTGGTATTTTCAAACTGTTATATAACTGATGCAGGCTGTATGATATTTATGTTTTGAAGTCTTTGAAAATGTATATTTTTTATATATCTTTACTTCATTCTTCAGAAGAAACTACTTACTTAATCCTACAAACAAACTTTATGTAACCAGATAAATTTTATTTTTACGCCATCTTCGAAAATTTTGTAAAAAATAAGCAATTTAAAAGAAATTTTTAGGTGAAGCACTTTGAAATAAACATTTTTTGTCTCTTGAAATTTTTTCTAAAAACTCTTCCGAGATATTATCAACTTTATGTCGATTTATTTTAACACGTTTAGGGCCGCCATATTGTTTTGTGTAGTCAGATTTTTGTTTTCTTTATGTAATTTTCCTAGTCTTAAATAGACCTTTAAAATGAGGTATCACATGACTATACTTCCTATTTACAAATTTTGAGTTGCACCCAAAATCCCCCCCATTTTTAGGGGACACTCAAAATTTCCGATTGCTTCAAAAGATACTTTGGGTTAAGTTAGTATCGTTCCACAAAGGATATTTGTTTATTTTAACCAATGACTACATATCAATAAGACGAACAGTTTAAATGGGTAGAATTCAGCCCATTAAAGTAGGTATAAAAGTTAATTCATGCACCTCGTCGCTAGGAGCTCTCAGTGCGCGTTTTGCAGGCCGAGTGTGTGACAAGAATGGAAAGAGAAGGAGAGACAGAGAGGTCCGACTGTCATGTGACCTTGAGCGCAGATTGTTGTGTCTCAGACAAGCTTTGGTAGCGTAGCCCCATATTTGTCAATGCGATTCATTTCCCACATTGTAATAGCAGTGTACTAAATAAATACATTTTAGTTGGTTTTCTTTTCTAATGTTTTTAAGTAATGTAAGTTTGTAAATATGGTTTTAGTATGTAATATGGTTTATAGTGTAAATACTGTTAGTGTGTAAAGTAAATAACTGCTACATTTTGCAATGCAGTCCTGTTCAAAAAGTGGAGGATCTAAATGTTCCTATAAAAACTGCAACAATACATCTGTGAAAAATAAAAATTTATAATTTTTCAGGTTTCCAGTGAAAGACAAAGAAATGTATGAATACATAAAGTTTTCTTTACTGTTGTGTTGTATTTGTGCGAGAATTAATTCTCGTACAAGTCGTAGGGAATTAATCAACATAAGAATCAAAGACTTTGTGAAGTTTATTAAAATGTATTGACAGTTAATTTTTAATGGGAATATGCAAGGACGAGGGTAAAAAGAGGGTTATTAAACAGGGTGCTTCATAACTCTTGTCACATATTGTTTTGGAATTGTTCTTGGGTACAAGGTAAACATCAAATCACTGTTAATTTGTCTAAAATCATCTTGGTTGTCCTACTGTGACCAAAATGTTTTTTTTTTAATGCATATCTAAAAAATTACTAAACGAAATAATACCAAATTTATATCAACCTTTTGATAGTATTACCTAAATGGGAAAAAAGTTAAGTTGACGTGACTTCAATATTTTAAAAATGGCGACCGTTTACAACTTTCGAACGGAAATAACTAGCCCTTTCCCGAAAAAATGTCAAGAATAACTTTTTTTGCAAATTGAATTCCCTATCGATTAAGTTCGTTTAAAAAAAATTGGTTGGAGAATAACGGACTTATGGTATTTTTCGCCAGACAGTGCATGCCCCTCTGTTATTTATCATTGCAATTATTAAATTTAATCAAATCAGTTTCATTTATTTTGACACATAAAGCTGTTTGTTTATACAAGTTTTTAATAAATTTATACTATTGGTAAGTTCTTTTAAGAATTGTTTCAGTTAATACTAAACTCGTGGGAGTCAGCTGATTTGAGTTTTGTCTGACTTATTGTTTGTGATGATATAGTAACAATCGGCACCAGCTGATTCTGTTTTTGTTGACTTTATTATTGTTCTAAAAAAGCAACAAACAATATTGTATCCATAGTATTGCATTTAGAAACATTTTAGCATTAAGTTTTTCGTGTTTTAAACTGTGTTTGCTTTATTAATTAACTATGGAAAGTTACACAAACGCTGAGTATTGCCTCCATTTTACCTCCTAAGTGAAATAGATTCTGCCAATAAAAATATTGCAAACATAGTTTAGTAACCAGGACTACTCTTAAGTACTTACTAATTGCATAAATTTAATACAAATTTGTGTAAACAAACAGTTTTCTGGGTCAAAATAAATGAAACGCATTTGACTAAATTTATTATTGCAATAAAATATTATCGCCGTCCGATCCTGGACATCGCCCCCAAGAGGGGCGTACACTAACTGGCGGAAAACGCCATTCAGGATATGATTCTAAGCGTAAAAATGATTGAAAAAATTCCTATGAAGGTATGTCCTAAAATGAGCATTCCTTCTATCAGTATGTATGTGATATTTTAATTAAAAATTATTAGTTAAAACCCACTAACAATATAGAGATGAAACTTTCCACGTAAGCGCACACGCTTGCAGACTTATTTAGTGTAAAAAATCTTTTTACCTTTCTAAAAGGCGGACATTAAAAGTGTTTGTAGATACAACCGTTTTAATATTACTTGAATTTGTAAAATTTAATGCCTCAAACTGTTCCTTTACAAAACAAACAATTGATTCAAACTGTCAAATTCCAAATACATATATTTACGGATTGATAGTCATTGGTTTGATTCCGAGTTTTTCAAAATCAAGCCGTAGGTGCAGCAGGATTGAAGCACCTCAAAGTACAGTTAACCAGAAAAGTCCTAAATTCCCAATTATCAATATGTGCCCCCACCATTAAAAACGCGGGGGAAAAATAATTGTATTATTAACACACTGTTTTTTATGCACTGATTACAAATCTTATATTGCAATATTTCTGAAACAAACCAAGCGAACGTGAAACCCAAATTTGTTATTTGTCTACCATTTTTGACGAAACTCACTTTCTTTATGTTTTTTGAAGTGCTAAATTTGAATTTTATATTGGATTTTACACATCTCACTTTTGTGGCGCGCTAATAAATTACACTTATAAATGATTTTATTATACAAAGAATTATTTAAATGAGGGACTTGAGACTATTTTGTTAGTTATGTTTCGCTGCTGAAGTAGCATTTATATTCCAATTATTTTAAAAAAAGGATGCTGGTAATAGGAAAAATAAACTGATAGATGTGTTTAAAATAATTAAACTTTATGGGATCAATGCAAAGTTATTATTTACAGATGCATAGACTGGATAGTTAACTGCGGAAATGACGATTTTGCAGAACTACCAGACAATAAGTTGAGGTACCGTGTCCCGTGTTCAGTTCATTTTAAAAGTACAACATTCACCAACTCATTGAAAAACAGGCTAGAATGTTGATGAGACTTTCCTGCTAGAGAACGGAAAATTTGGCAATTATTAATTTTAAGTGTTTTATAGGAAATAAAATAAATAATAACATACAAAATTTACATAGTTACGTCTAATTGGTGAACTGGGGGCAACAGCCCCTTCACAATAAAAATAAATGTTTATACTTCCCATGATTGACACCTTTGTTTTATAAGTGGTAATCTGTTTGCATTTGCTTCACCGCGGGGTTTGGTAAGCGAAGCGAGCAGGGGTTGATACTAGTACTGTAGTTATAACTTTAAGTATAACATTTCCAGTATTGTTATATTTTTAATTTCAAATCCTTGAGGAACATGTTCTTTATTGTATTAAAACTGCACATTAATTTGAACCTTTATTTAAAAATTTCTAACAGACACTTTGTCTCTGACCAAAAATTAGAAAATCTTTCCAGCAGAGTGAAAATTGTATGTCATTATCAAAGTGAATTAAACATCATTGTTGTAATATCGATCAAAGAAATAAGAAACAGGTAATTTAATTAAACTTTGTTTACAGCATACAAATCGTATGGTTCTTACCTACGAATCGTAAAAGTTTCATAATTTTACAGCTCTGCTAAGTGTATTAAATAGTAGTGTAATAATGAAGCGTGGTTTTTACCTTCACACTGCACAACTTAGTTTTCGAGGAAAACTAATGCTCTATCTCTCTCTTCCCCCTCCCCCAGTCTCTATTCTGCACTTCATTGAATCCGACACTCGTCGGCAAAAAGAGCGCTCAGCGCTCCTAACGGCCGGCCGCAAAAACACACTTTTATACCTGCTTTTTTGAGCTGAATTTTTAACATTGGAACTTTTCGTCTTATTGATATGTAGTCATTGTTTTAACCAACACAAAAGTTAAAAGGGGGGAAGTGACTGGATGATTCAAAGTCAACTTCTTAAATTCGAAGTTTTTTTTAAGTGAAAACTTCTATAGCGACGTTGGGTATTTTTTATTTTGTAGGGAGGTAAACCGCCGTTTCGCATCACGTCACGTAACGCAACATTTTCGCTTAGACCGGGGTGTTGATATACTTGTGTATAGTATATATGAAGAACAAGGACTGATGACAATGCAATATTAATTTTTGGGTGTAGTAAGTGAGCACTGATCATGGTCCCCAGAACACGACGTGATTTACACACCCTTCAAAACATCGGATTGATTTGAAACTTTGCACACTTATCAAGGACTGATGAGAATGCAATATTAATTTTGTTGGGTGTAGTAAGTGAGCACTGATCATGGCCCCCAAAACACGTTTTTGGGTGTCATTAAAAACTTTATACACAGGGTGATTTATGACGATATACAATAACTTCGGGAGCTCATTAATTTTGTTGGGTGTAGTAAGTGAGCACTGATCATGGTCCTCAGATTAAATAATAAGAAAATAAATAATAGTTTAAAAACTAAAAAAATAAGCTTTAAAAGCAAACCGAACTAAAAATTTGAAAATAATTGTAATTATTTTATTTATTTCTTATCCAGGAAATAAAATGTTAATAAAATCCAGTAGTAATATTCATTTTACATACTGTAAACTGTGCATACTTGGGAAAGTTAGTCAAAAATTCTAACTAGTTAGAAGTTATTAGTTAGTCCCGTAAAAAGTAACTGATAGAAGTTATTAGTTAGTTACTTAAAAAAGTAACTGATAGAAGTTATTAGTTAGTTAAAAACTAACTGATAGAAAATAAAGTTAGTTTTTGGAGTGAGAAATTTTTTTTAAGGATTTCGTATGAAATAAGCACACAATTTGGTAACTGATTATGTTTATTACTACTTACACATTTGATACTTCAATCTATCAAAATGAAGCAAAATTAAAACCTTACCGGTAGCCTAAAATTATCGAATCAGTCTTACTAATAAATTTAATCAAACCCGGCAAACCTAGACGCTTGAAAATCAAATGCGCATTTATATAAGAACATTTAAGATTAAATAATATTTTTGCTGAAAAAAATAATACAATTTTTTGTTTTAAATTCTCTACAAACGATCCCCTTCAAGTTAAAACCGAAATATTATAGACTAGGCCTAACTTAAATCGCTTTTCTCCACTTAGGCCTACCTTAATATACGCTCTTAAGTTTGAAGCACTTGTCACTGAAGCTTTTATTGTTTTTGTTTTTGGCAAGCACAATAAACATTTAAGAGTGATTCCACCATTTTCATTTTTTTCAATTTCTTGAAATAAATCACTTATGTTCGGCCATTGAATTTCACACTTACCCGCCATCACAAACTAATATTCTTATTCTACTATCACACTATCACTACTATCACTAAACCACAACGTAAATATTTAACTAAATTATAATACTTCTAAAAACTAAGAAAACTTTAAATATTAATCACAAAAAAGGACTAATATTAAATATTAAAAAGGACTATGCACTATTTGTCAAAATGAACATTGAACCTTAGGCCTACGCTATACCGTTACGTCTGTTACCGATATTGTTATTGGTTGGCGCTGCATACCAGACCACCCACCCCTCCGCATCCTGTCCTGTTGTCTTTGTCATGGCAGGTGCTGACCATTTCTGGGAATCCCATACATAACCCTTAGCACCGCTCGTGTCATAAAATTCGAATTGAGGTATTTCCGTCCGTTCAAAAATCTAACTAATTAAACAACAAAACTGCTAACGAATATATTATCTATTCGTTAGTTGGATTCTAACTAAGTAGAAGTTGTTTTGATTACTTTTTAAAAACTAACGAATATGATAGAAGTTAGCTGAAATTGCTAACGAATATCGCTATTCGTTAGAATTTCTATTCGTTATTCCCAAGTATGAAACTGTGTCACTTCTATTGTGTGGTCATATGCACACCCAATTTTTTTCAACACTAAAAATAAAATCTTGTGCTGTGAAAGGGATTGCTGGATAAATAGGTCACTATCTGGTAGAAAGGGGGCAGGACTTACGTGTTTGTACACGTATTGTAATTCTAGAAGCGGTACCGGTTTCCAAGAATTTTGCCTTCCGAGAATTTTCTAGGTACCGATACTGTAGTTTGTCATTGATGCTCTGCCAAATCTCTGTCTGTTGTTAAATCTTGACAAAACCTTTTGTAAACAGAACAGAACTAGCATATTGTTTGACACTTGTACTGTGCATAACTTCATCCCACTTATATAACAACGTTTCGGTTATTTTTTCCCCCTCCCTGAAAACATGACTTTCGTTGTACAGCCAATGGATCAGGGCATTATAAAAAATGTTAAGCATTTATACCAGCGACTTATTGTACAAACACTCTTGACAGATTCATTGGAAAACAAAAATTTAAAGATCGTTATCCTTCAAGCAGCAAGAATGTGTCACAATGCATGGTCACATTCAATGCTATTTGTGGCTCGAATTACACGGAACCTCGGATTTATCGAGACTCGATTTACCGGGACTTTACTGTATTAGTGACCTGGATACTAGAAAAATAATTCATTACATTATTTTGTTACTCACTCCATTTTTTAGGATTGTAACTCCTTAAATATTATTGATAAAGTTCTGAATTTAAAAATTATATTATGTACGAGATAAAACAGGTATTAATTCCATAAAAAGAATCGTTTTCTCTTAATTTAATTGCTATGAAAATATTAATGGCAGAAGAAATTTGTTTACATGACCAAGTACAAAACAAAATGATGAATTCAACATTAATAATAATATTATTTTTAACATTTAAAGTCATGTGTTTATGTTGCAAAATTTAATAGTTATTTGTATCATACATTTAAGCTTTATTTTAAAGGTGGTATCTCAGAATTATAGGCCTAAAACTTTGAAAGGAAAGCAAAACGATAACATCGTTGCTTTGTACGAGAACTGTTGGCAAACCATTCCGAAGGACCGCCCATGCATATCACAATTTGTTCAAAAAATAAAACAATTTATATATGTTTAAAGTTTTTTACAAAATTTTAATTTATACATTTGTATATAAAATATTAAAGTTCCTAAGCTACGTGTCTCCAGGCATATCTCCACCAGGCACCAACTGAAACAGATGAATTAGATTTATATTTAATGTAAAAAATATGTGAAAACAAATAGCCGCAAATTAAAAATTATTTGTTTGTGATGGCCGGTTCATCATTTTATTACTTTTTAAATACCAACTGTACTTAAATATTAAATTATGTGTTTTGAGATTATAAACTCTAAAAATAATGAGACCTTAAAATGCTCATATTTATTTATTCAGAATTTCAAACTTAAATGTACTTTTCAATATCATCATATTATGTTGGAGCTTACTAGGTGGTCCTTACACTTTTGTTTATTATTTTTATAATTATGCTATACAAGACTGAACCAAAAATATGTTGTAGAAACTAGGCCTATCTGTTAAGAAAATATTTCAAAGAAATTGTTTACCACATTGAATTATTAGTCACTTGGCAAGTTTATGTTGAAATTATGAATAAATTCATGTAATTATGTAACTGTTTTCCTTTTTAATTATTGTAAGCATTAAAATCAATCTATGTCCAATCTGTTGATTTTTAGGAACTAATTTTAATGTATTATTTATTAGTCATTACAGTGTCATTATTTTGAATTATAATTTTAGCTTAGGTAAGAGTATTAATGCTATATATTATATTCTGAATAATAATTAGATTTATATCAATATTATAATTTATATTGTAAGTATCTTCCCTGAACTTATTTTATAATCTCATTGTGTGTGTCTTATTGATTGCCTTATTCAATTTATTGTATTGTCTTACTTTTACAACCGTCTACTATCCTTTGCTGTAGGCTACCTATCTTACCCCTGGCGCTTTCTCCATTTCTACCAACCACCGATCATGCCCTAACTGAATCTCATTAATAAATGGCCCACTGTCTAGGTCCTTGTACAAGTCTTTGTTTGTCCTTAGTGTACAAAAGTTTCATTCTCGTTTAGGTTGAACAAAATATCTTTGATATTTTCCTCCTCATTTTGAAGTATGATCACTTAAAATGTGTTAACAGAAAATACATTGATCTTTAACATGATTTCATAAAAAAATGTAGAGTTTAGTCAGTTTAAGAACTTCAAAATAAGATTTCAACATTGTTCCTTGAATGGTTCTCAAATAAAGCTGAGATGTGATTTTACTAAGTTTAGATTAATAAATTATATTAATATTATTTGTAAGCTGTATTTATTATATTTTAGATGTGAATAGTATTTATAGTCTTACATGAATTGAATATTATGTCATTGTTTTGAAAAAATTGTGATACTTTTAAAATAAATAAAAAAATATTTGTTTTAAAAATATGTAGCTTACTTTCTTCCCCGTATCATATTGAAATAATTCACTTTAACAATGTTTTCAGTGTTTCAGAATTTTGTAATTCAGAATTACCATATATAATTTATGTTCAGGATGTTGCTTAATTATGTTCTAACTTCAGGAACAACATGAGGAGTCAAAAATTGCTTATAAACTTTTTTGGGGAAAGACTTAGTTTTTTGTTTTTCTGTAATCACAACTGCTTAGGCCTACTCTTAAACTAAAACCTAAACTAAAAATTAGTTTGATATCAGCAGTTACTATATATTTTTTCATGGAAGTTTAGAAGTGTTAAAAGTAAACACAATTTAAATTGTGTAGTTTAAATGGAAAAATATTTAAAATCACAATGTCATTTTTGTCATTATTTATAGGCCTAAACTTACTGTAAAATTATTTGTAAATTTCAGTATGTTGCCCACTAACTAGAGGCCATACCATTTACATTGATGTATAAGGGGAGTGTATCAAAATTAATATTGGGGTTTTCAGGCTTTGTAGTATTTGTTACATTTAACTTATAGCCTAATTATAAATAATACATCAAATGAAAGAGCAACTCAAACAGTTTTGTTGGTACACCTGTGCGTATGCACTGTTTCCTCTGTCTTCCGTTAGAAAGCTCTAGTAGTAAAGTTGTTGACTAGTGAATAGAAAGCTTTTTGTGTTTTACAGTTTGCCAGGACTGAATCTGTAGTTAAAGTGCAATGTACGTTCCGTATTAAGTTCAAATGTAATCCTCATAGTGATAATAAAATCCGTAGGTGCTATCATCAGTTTGAAGACACCGGTTGTCTTTGCAAAGGGAAGAGTACGGAACGACAAAGAGTAACTGAAAAACGTGTTAAACGAGTGAGAGAGCCTTTCACGCGTAGCCCCATGAAATCAGTTCAGAGAACTAGTCGTAAATTAGCAATTCCAGTGATTGAATGATTTTTTTCCAAATCCCGGCGGAAAATTTATGGGACTTTCTTTTTTGCTGAAGCAACTGGTATTTCTTATCTTATTGAGCTACAACTAAGGCTCTTTCCTCAATTGGAAAAAAGCTGAACCATAGGTGTCCCGCCTTACTGGTAGAACTCAGTACGCGATTGTTTAAACAAAGTTATAGCCGACCGATGGATTGGCTGCAATGGGCCGGTTGACAGAACTTGTTTCGCATGGCCTCCGTACGTTTTTACCTTTGGGGGTTCATAAAGGATCATGTGTATGTAACTCTGCTACCAGCTGACCTACTCGACTTAAGAAACAGGATTGAAGCAGTTAACACTTGTAGGAAAACTGTTGGAGTTGCTCTTTCATTTGGTGTATTATTTATAAATGTAATAAAAAATGTAATAATGTAGCCTTAAAACACCAATATTCATTTTGAAACACCGGTATAATAGGTGTTTAGTACTCTTTACATTTATATAGGCTATTAGTAAATGCATAGGTTTCATAAAAATTTAATTATCATTTAAAATTAAAATGATATATATATATATGTGGGAAAGCACTTTTGCATTTATGTGTTTTTAAATAAAGGATCCCTATTGGTGAGACTTTGTAGTCTGTTTATATTTTAACCATTGATTATTATCTTGTCCTTTTTAAAGCTTTTAAGATGAAATTTTACACAGTCATAAAACTTTCTTTTATGCACATACAGTAGAACCCCTCTTAACCGGTCAGGTCGGGACCGAGACCCTGGCCGGTTACGAGTTTGGCCGGTTGATCCGAGGTTCCCGTAAAAAATTGATTTTAGTTCAAAAAGAACCTAGAGTACATATTTCATAAATAATAAAGGAAATAAGACGTTATTGCAACTGATTTTATTGTATGTACTATACATACACACACAAACAAACACTAACAAATTACATGTAAACATTTTAACTTCCCTTGCCTCCTTTTCTCCCCTCCCGTTTTCAAGCACTTTTGCTCTCACGAAATTCAGTAAAGGTTCCGAGAAATAAACAGATGACGAAAGAGAAACAAAGGATGCCGCTTGGTTAATTGATTCCAAGAAAAAATAATACAGTTGCCGTGGGAAGCAAGATTTGATCCCCCCTCTTGCTTTCACGGCAAGAATCAATCGACAAGGCGGCTTCCTTTGTTACGCTCCTCCTCCCCCCTTTTCCCTGCCACAACATTAACACATACAGTAGCACATATAACATTGCGTCATCCCGAAATGTCCGTCAAATAATCGATGTTTGAGACTTCGGCCAGTTAATATATTTGATTTTGTTGTTTCTTGAAATAGGCCGGTTAAGCCGAGGACCGATTGATCCGAGGCCGGTTAAGAGGGGTTCTACTGTACCTAGTAGACCACTGACTTAAGACATCCAACATCGGATAAATTCACATGTTTCTGATTTTTTGGTATGTTGTTAGGGTACCTACCAGTAATGTAAAACCAAGTTTGCAGCTTCAAAAGACTTGTGCTAACTTGGTGGTGCTCGAAAAACCTCAAAATTTTCCCACTGATTTCAGTTTTAGGCCTAAAAATCCTAAAAGGGTGCTTCATACGGAAAAAGTCACTCTTTCTTTTTTGAAGCAGTGATCATTTCCAACAATTTGAGTCAACCCCAATTTTTTAGGTCCAATATATCCCAAGATACAGGACCTCAAAAATTGAATTCTGTTTTCATAAAGTGTAAAATTTCAGTTTTTGTCGTCTGTCGGACAAAATATTAGCTGTAGTACTCATTCTATGAGAAAATTTTTTGGAGATAAAGTTGTAGAGAAAATATTTAGCTTTCCTTTAAGCCCAAAACGAAGTCTGTAGACCAAACAGGTATCTCGTTATCTTAGGAAAAAAAATGGGTTAAATAGGGGGAGGGAGGGACAGATCGGAGCCTGAGTGAATACAACATTTAATTGCCTTGAATATTCATAGATATTACACATATTATTAGTAAAAAAAACTTATGTACGTACTCATCAACTCCTATAAAAGCGAGTTTACATCCGTACATACAAACATACGTATGTACATGAGTAACATATAATATAACAGCTGATTTCACCCATCATCTGTAATACTTAAACTAACCGAGTGTACATTATAGTTTGGGGTTATGTTTACAACTTCAATCGTTATAATTTCTTGTGAAGTTGATTTTTTTAAATATGAGTTATAGAACTAATGTATGCTATAATACAACATTTGTATTAAGATAACGAGATACCTGTTTGGACTACAGACTTCGTTCTGGGCTTAAATGAAAGCTAAATATTTTCTCTACAACTTCATCTCCAATAAATTTTCTCACAGATTGAATATTACAGCCAATGTTTAGCCCGATAGACGACCCGATAGGAAGCACCCCTTTAGGAGTTTCGGGCCTAAAACTTGTGACATACACAATCCGTGTGATAGAAAATTACAATGAGACAAGTAAATTCCTATAACGTCTAAACAAAGAATGATGGGTCTAGTAACAAAAGAGACGCAAGATCTAGTAATCAAAATTTAATGAATTATATATACATATATAAATAAATTAAAGACCCAAAACAAGTAAATTTTAATAACAAGAAATGTAAAGATAAAAAATGTATGCAAACTGTAGTATAAAACTATAAAGAGCAGACTTAAAAGTTAATTAATAGAGAAAAAACATTGGTAAACAAAAGTGCGTTATATATACTTGTGTAGAAATTGAACATTGACAAAAATAACAGTGCATATTAAAAAACAGTCTAAAATAATGTTAAGGTCACATAACAAATATTTATAACATATTTAAAGAGAAATAATTATTAAAAGAACTACATCACATGTAAAAAAAAATATAACAACATAAACGTCTATAGTGATATAGAACACAGACTTGAACTAGATGGCAGCAATGGTAAACGACGAAGAATTTCTGGTGGCTTTGTGCTTTGTACTGCATCGTTTGGAGAGACTTCTCTTGCAAGATGGCGATTGAATAGTATTGCTGGCGTTAGGTGATTGATAAATTAATTGAAAATGATGGATTGTTTGTTGGAGAGAGTGGTGAATTGTGTACTGATATAAACTTCTACTATCATATTGTTTATATACGCTTTATCGTTGTGATTCAGCGAGTGATTATTGAGGATTTGTAACTTAACTGTTTGTGACCATGTGACGCCAATTTACGCTTCGAAGAACTTCTTGTGAACGCAAGTTTCACAAAATATCATAGAAAGCCTAGGTGTATATTGAACTTTTTGAACAATTTTATAAATGTTAATGGCCATAGTATGTAATAATTTTCAGTCTGCATTTTAAATTCAATTTCTTCACATAGTTTTATTCTAAATTAAAACTGTGTATCATTTTTTTTTTTAATTTCAAGTTGTATGTTGTAAATTGTAAGATTATGTTTTGTAATTCATGTGTTGTTGATACATTTTTCTTGTATAAAGATCTATTGAAAATGAGCAAGTAAAAAGTTTAGTCATTCGTCAAAATGCTTTGAATTTCATTGGTACCCACAATTTCCATGTAGGGAGTACTTTTGCAGCAACGAAACACACCCCGGTAAATCAAATTGGAATAAAATGTTTGTGTAAAATACGATATGCATAATTAAAAGATATGATGCATAGATGAAATTATATGTGGAAGATTGATAGACTTTTCAAAAGTAAACAAAGTAAGTTTTTTGAGGTTAAGTGTTAATTTTTTGATTTGAAAGTAAAGTAGTTTGAACAGAGAGTGTTTTTTAATTAGAATTGAATAGTGAAATGAGTGTTAAGTAAAGAATAATCCACATATAATCTTTTTATTAATTTGAACAATTTTTTTATTTTTATTTGGAAATTTCTCGACTTCATTTTTTTAACAAATTTATTTACAACTATATTTTATTTTTATAGCGACTTAACGTTATAAACTGAAGTCAGTGGGAAAATTTTGAAGTTTTTCGAGCACCACGAAGTTAGCATAAGTCTTTCGGAGCTGCAAACTTGGTTTTACACTACTGGTAGGTATCCTAACAACATACCAAAAAATCAGGAACATGTGAATTTATCCGATGTTTGCCCTTTTTTTTTTGTCTGCCGTCAGTGGTCTATAGTCCCAGAGTCAAAAGAGAGAGAAACAAAAATCGTTACTGAGGGAGCCAATGGGTTTGAGACCTTTTGCCTTACCTACTACAGTTGGGTAATATTAGGACTCATATTTCACCTATTATGAAATTGCAACGCTTCTTATTTGTAATTTCACTAAGAAGAAATAATGAAAAACACAAAAAAAAAAGTATTTCCTACCTGTTATCTCCTAAGTTTTTCATCCCAAAATGTTGAAATGTTTTTGATAAGGCCCTATATAATAAATCAAAGAAAATTTAAAATAGACTAACACTCATAATTTTTAAGAAATGTAAGCCCAGCTGTATCTCGAAGTTTCTCGTACAAAAGTGTTGAAACTTTTTCGATACATATTATGACATATAAATAAATTGAGCCTTGACTTGTGAAAAGATATACTTGATTGAATAAAACTTGTACACAGAATCTCACAACTAATACGTTTATTACTCAAACGCGTTTCAATGACAAATTCGCCATCTATTAGTAATAGTTATAGAGTTAGTTATAGTTTGGCTGTTGTAACTTGTACAGCACTGAAGATGGGAACTTTGTCGTTGAAATGCGTTTTGAGTAATAAACGTATTAGTTTTGAGATTCTGTGTACAAGTTTTATTCTACCAAGCATATTATGACAGATAAAGATTAAAGAAAAATTAAAATGAATATCATATTTTTTAAGAAATGGAAGTCCATGAATAAGTGTAAATTTAATTATCGTCATGTTTAACCCTTTCAAGAGTAATGACGTACTAGCGGTACTACTCACAGGAGTATGGCCATATACATAAAAATTACACTGAGGAGTAAAAAAAAAAATTTTGATAAAAACATACAGTAGAGCGTTGATAATCCGAACGTCAAAAATTGGTTTATTTGTAGCCCTTAATACCATATGCAAAAATCACATCTTTCTAAAAATTCTTGTTTAACTAATAATAATAACGGATTTTTTGGGGGGTTTTGGCCAAAAAAGGGGTTGTTTTTCAAAAACTTTTTTCGTGCATCTATACAGGCCTAATTGACATGTTTGGTTGGTGCAAATTTGTTCGAAATCAATCGAATAGTTTTCTCTCTAGCTAATAATAATAATTTTTTATTAGTTACTTTCCTACTTTAATGTATCCCCTCGCTCCTATTTTAATACAATTATGAAGTCACAGTGAATCTGTTTAATAATTAAAATATGTTTGTGAGAAAGTATAAGCCAGTTTCTGGTACCGTTTATTCTTTTTGTGTATGGTGGGTTTCAAAAATCTTTCTGATAAGATTAATCCTGAAATTGAAAAAAGGGACCTTCTTTGTTGATACGATACATTCATCAATCCAATCATGAAGAGGCGTTCAATATGGCGATGTCCAAAAAATTGGAAAATAGTTTTTGGTACCACTTAGTTGTTTTTCGGGTGGTTTATGTTTTACTATGTTTGTGAGAACCTATCATAAGTAAGGACTGTGGTAGTTACTGGCCACGCCACCGAGCGCTTGCAGTCTACAACAGCTGTGACAGTGACTGAAATCATCGCGATTGTCCAATCAGATTAGAGTGCCCCACCACATTACTGAATTAGCTGTGATTACCCCGTATAATATTAATAATATTTGAAAAGCCCACATTGTGGAAGCCAATATTTAAAAAAACTTCTTAAAAGCCCTACGTTATGGAAGTCAAATTTTTCTGTAAGTCAATCGATAAGTTTCTGTAAATAGATATAACTATAAAAGGAAACGGAATACATTTGATACTTCATTTAATAATCATTACCAAGAATTATGTACGGTATATACATTTAAATCTTTAGATATCGATATAAATTGACATTGTTGGGTTCTTTAAAGTTTTCTATTAAAATTTATTCAAATTTGCCATCGGCTTAGCTCAGTTTATTCAATGAAATTTATAAGTTCTTATTTATTACTCATAATTGTAATGTTAATAAATATATTTTAAACATATCTGGGGCAAGGGGTTATCGGCCGGATCTTGGATAATCTTTATTTATCGCATTTAATCATATTAAGAATTGAAAGTACAAAATTGAATTGAAATGCATAAAAAAAATGACTGTAGTTTAGAAGGTTCAAAGTTTATTAGTTTGGTGCAGTGGCGTACTAAGTTCTTGTGGCACCCGGGGCGGGATATTATTTTGTCACCCCCTCAGAAATTAATTGTGAGTATATATTTTCCAGTGAAAATATAGTCCAAATTTCTTTCGCGAAATAAAATGAAAATTAAAAACTTGTCGCTGTTAAGACACGGTGTTAAGGTGTTATAATTAATTCATAAATAAACTATTTCAGTTGATTGATTTTAATTTTTTAATAAACTAAAAATTAACTGGCTATACAGTTCTTGTGCACTGCTGCTGTTTCTGTTTGAACAAGATAAGTGGATAAAAAAAGGAACTTTATTTTTATATACAGGTTTAATATACTGCAAACAAATTAATTTGCGTGTAAATATTTTGATTTGATTTTTAATAGTCTAGTAAACATAACTTAATTCTAAAAAGTAAATTGTCAAGCCCTCTTGAAGGAAAGTCTTAATTTTGTTTATCTAAAACCATCAAATCAAACTTTGTTGACTAACATAATACAATCAACAATATTAACATTTTTTAAGTTAATAATTTGATCACATAAAATTTTTATTTTATTACATTTTTTACAAACACTATTGGACTAATCCTATAAAGAAAAGAACAAATACTAAACAAAAACAAACACAGCCTTTTAAACAGAACTTTGGTAAAATCACAACTCATTCTCTAGTTGCAGTACAGTAGGCCCAAACCATCTGCGCACGGTGGTTTCAGAGCAGGCGGGTGCGTTGGGGGCGAGGCGGGGGAACATTTCTAAAAACATCCGCCGAGCCGGAGTGCGACCAAATTTTTTAATGTTTTCACTGTACCAGGTTTTTCGTAAAAAAAATTGTAAAATAGGAGTACCATATATAACATTAATACGTTTTTAAAATACTTATTATTTGGCTGCAAACTAAACAAGCTGCCAGAAAATCATTATACATCCTTTATGCAAGTGCAATTCACTTATTTTACATCACAGTTTTATTACAAGTTCTAATTGTCATTAAAGTTTAAATACAATAGAAAAATTAAAGTTTAAATCATTTCCTTTCCAAAGTTTTTTGTTTTATTGTGATTAGATGATGTTTAGTGGGTGAAATATGCAATACAAAATATAGTTGTATTTTATAAATATTAATTTATAAAATTTTATAGTATACAAAAGTTAAAAAATATTTTTTAAATATAACCTCATAACTTTTTTCCTAGGAACAAACAGCACATGGTTTCCATACCCAAAATGTTTCTTTATATTATAGGCTACAAAATATTAAAAACATTATTCAAATTGGTAAAAAAAAGTTATTCAAAATCAAAAAATCCTCAAAAAACAAAAAAAACAACAAAATTTTTAGTTTAAAAATACATAAATGTATGGAAAAAATGTTGACCCTCCCCAATCATTCTTTTTAGTTTTACTTAACAGTATAAAAATAAATTTAAAAAAATAAATCCTAAAAATACAGAAAAAGTACAGTAGACTCCAGTTATCCGGACTCCAATTATCCGGATCGCCAATTACCCGGATCAGATTTGAATAGGAACATAGTCAAACGGATGCGAGACTTGGCGGCGTGGAATCGATTTAATTTAGGAAAACAGCTGACTCTGCCTGGTATGTTCAAAAAATAATGTATTTTACAGTGATTTAGTATTGTTTGCAAATATTACGTAATGTAAACATTGTCATTGATATTGTTTTTTCATAATAAATACCGTAAATGTTCTCTATTGTGTTTTGTTTACGTTTTTCTCCTAAAAACGGCCTTTTTTCGAGAAAAATCCAATTATCCGGATTTTTGATTATCCGGATCGGGTCCGGTCCCAATTAATCCGGATAGTTGGAGTTCTACTGTATGTTTTTTGTGGTGGATCGCCTTAATAAGTTAACACAATAATTATCATACTTAAGTTTAGTACATACCTAATGTTACCACCGCTAGTTTAATTTCGGCATTCAAAGGTTCTTTAACTCGATTAGTAGGGTTGGTGGGTAAGTCATCTTTTATGACATTAACCAAAAAGAAAAATTGGTCTTTCGACACACGGTAAGTCGTGCTTAAATTTAGTTTCATTGTCTACCAAATGTTTACGAACGAGTATGTTGTAAGCTCCTTCACTTACCACTAAGCTCTAATCACTAACCACTAATAGCTGTAAGCTCTTCTTATAAATATCACTCTTATCACTATGAGTTGGCACTAATAAAGACAAAAGATCGACCACATCATCATCAATATCATCATAAAGCATTAAAGCCAAGAGGGCTTTCCTCTTCCTATACATACTCGTCACTAGTTTGGACACAATTGAATTTCTGCAACATTATTTACGCAGTCAGAGGAACCAATATTCCGGATTTTACGCGGCGGAATCCCGGCAGTGGAAAATTTCGCACCGCACGCCATAAATTCCGGAGCCTGTGGAACCATAGCTTTCATTGTCGGAACTACTAGCAGATCCTCCTCTGAATTCATGACATCAATTTGCTAAAAATTTCCGTCATTTTCGTCACTATCGCTATCAGAATCATCTTTGTCAATATCTCGACATTCATTTTCAAGATCTTCATAACCATCACTATCACTATCACATTCTTCATCCTGTATCTTTCCTAAATTCGTTTAATTAGTGGATTCACAGAAACTGCAAACGGATGAGCACTTCAGCCCAGATTTTCAACAAGTACAAGTACAAGACGATCTATTACAAGTAGTTGTACATTTGCAGAATAACATTTGTAAAATTTCTTTAGGCGCAGGTGATTTTAACATTTTGACTGGGGCCAATATATCATGCATCTTCCAGCCCCAATTATCTGCCGGCAGATCATTAGACATCCATATCTGAACTTGAAGATAAACTTGATAAAAATGCTGGGCAGCTGCATTATCAGTCGGCGGGAGATTTTCCAATTTAACGGGTTTTAAAAATTTTCTTTTATTACTTACTGCTTGCTTGAATTTAAGAAATTTCAATTTATTCACACATGTTATATTTTTAGGAGAATTATACAAATTCAAATTCTTCCACTTGTCTCGATAGCCTCGTGTGTTTGATTTGGTAAAAGGAACGTTTCCATGGCATTTGTCAATTCAACATTTTTCTTGCGTTTTTTAATATTTCGGAATAAAATATTTTCCCCTTCCCAAAAAAGCACAACCACTTACAGCGTGAAAAATAGGATAAATTTTTTACAATATTCATAATAATTATCGAAACTAAGATTAGAGTAAACTTTCTGTTCCGAGTTCCCTTTGGATGGCTTTAATAAAAAGATGTTTTCAGTACCAGGATTCAAAGCTGTCAATAAAACTAAAATATTGGTATCCTCAGAAACAATCACTGCCGTTAAATTTTTGATAGAAAGAGTAGTTCTAACTATTAATAAATCTGCGTTATCTTCTGCCTGTTTCACATCAAAATTCTTATTGATAAAATATTTTTCAGAAGTTCTATCGTGATAATATCAAGTATTAATTTTGTTAATCTAGAAATATGATAGTATGTTGTGATATACTTAAAATATTGGATTTTCAAATGCTTTGGACAGAATATATCTGAGCAATGCGTCTCAAAATGAAAATAAACACGTGTACTTATTAGTAGCTGATAGTCCAGTCAACGAAGGGGGTGTAGAGGACATGGAGGGGGGGTAAGCATTTGACTTTAGGAATTTGTTGGGGGTACTTAGGAGGTAAACATACTAAAAGTCCCCACCCCTACCCCTGCCGCTTCATGGTGGGAGGGGGGTGGAAAGGTACCATTTTTCGGGTTTTCATTAATATCTCGAAAACGGTGCGTCGTACGGAAAAATAGTTTCTAATAAAAATTAAAGCTGACAAAATTGCCTTTATGAATGTCTATGTTCATGTTTTTCGTATCTGTTATAGTTTTCGAGATATCCGCTATCAAATATCGTCAATTTTCGGAAAATAGAATTTCACCTCAAGTTTTTTGTCAAACTTGTCTTTTTAACTCCTCAACTTTTCGTTTTACAGGAAAATCAACTGAACGGAAGTTGTAGACAAATTAATTTCCTTCAAAAATATATATTTGTTTACTAATTTATCTTTAACCGGTCAAAAGTTACGACGGTTTGAAATTTTCTGCTAAATTTGATAGAAGGGGGGTTGAAAGGTACCATGTTTCGGTGTTTCATTAATATCTCGAAAACGGTGCGTCGTACGGAAACATAGGTTCTATTAAAAATTAAAGCCGATAATATTTCCTTTTTGAATGTCTATTTTCATTTTTTTCGTATCTGTTATAGTTTTAGAGATATCCGCTATCAAATATCGTCAATTTTCGAAAAATAGAATTTCACCTCACGTTTTTTGTCAAACTTGTCTTTTTAACTTCTCAACTTTTCGTTTTACAGGAAAATCAACTGAAATGAAGTTGTAGACAAATTTATTTACTTCAAAAATATATATTTGATTACTAATTTATCTTCGATCGGTCAAAAGTTACGCCGTTTTGAAATGGTCTGCAAAATTTCATGATATTCTATAAAAACTTGTAGTTTGGCTATTTTCGTTATTCATAGCTACCTTATTTACAATCTAGTATGGATATGTAATAATAAATATATAATGTATAAAAATGCATGTTTTTTAAAAAAAAGTGAAGTTAATAAAAATTTTACTCTAAATTTTAAAACAATTTGAAGTTTTCAGCTAAATTTCATAATTTTCTGTAAAAATTAGTACTATGGTTGTTTTTGTTATTTATATACGAGATATACATATAATATTAAATATATAATGTATAAAATGTTTTTATTTACTAAGAAAGTGGAGTTTAATTTTACCTTGCGATTCAGCGAGACATTAGTTGTTTTGTATTCTTGGCTCTTTTGGGACGAGAGGGTCCTGCTTCGGGCTCCAATTCGGCTGATGACAGCAGGAACTCATCTTCATCCGAAATATATGATTCAGTGTCCTCTATGCATGTTGTGAGAGGGTCCAAGTCTTCTTCCTCATCATCCTCGATTATCAAATTGGGCACTCCATTCAAACAGTTCCCTTGTTGACAGTTCTGGCATAAAGAGGAACAGTTTAATGCCACCTTCTTGCAGCTACATCTGGCACTGCTGCAATCTGTAGTGCATTTGCAAAATATCAAATCCAAAATTTCCTTTGGTGCTACGGGGTCTTTGGTCAGCACCGGAACTAGGTAACACTGCGTGCGTTCCCAACCCCACAACTCTGGGGGTAGTTGGTTTCCTAACCAGAGCTGCACCTGATGAAATGTGCGAAATGAATGTTCTTTCGTTGCCCCCTCGCTTGGTGGAAGTGATGAGAGATCTGGTCTGACATTAGCTACAGATTTCAAGAATGAAAGGTATCTGAAGGTGTTGAGAGAGCTCTCTTTGGCCGGAGCACCGTACCATCTTAGCATACATAATTTTCCAGCTTTTCAACATCAGCGTGCGAGGAGGAGGCATTGAGGAACACTTTGGCTGCTCTTTGCACGTCGGGGTGTTTTTCATACAATTTTACAAAACCAAGTTTACTCTTCCGAAATGTCGCACATGTTGAATCACAGCCAGTAAAAGCATGCAGGAATAAAATGTCTTTTTAAGTCCCAGCTGCTGCATTTGTTGGGTGGAGTAAACATTCGTTTGAATTTTTCCTCTGCCAGGTTTTATAAATAAAATATTGTGGTCAGGTGGTGTATTTGCAGCAAGAATTACTGCAAGATCAACATCTTCTCCAATTACAGCCAGATTTGATGTGTTTAACATGGATTGTTCAATAGCTGTGCTTACAATCAAGACGTCAGCGTCATCTAATGCTTGGTCCGTTGTGATATCGTTTTCTTGGAGTTTAGACCTCAGTAGGTTAATTAGTCTATCTTTGTTGTTGTGATTGGAGAGGAATATTTCTTGGTTGACTGATATTTCGGTGTCCAGATTGAAGTGGATGTCTAACGACTTTTTCATTCGGTATCGTCTTCTCTGTTCCGCTCCCTTAGTGCTGTTCGGTGAATTGTTGTATCCATCAAAAATAACGGTGCATTTCCTTCCTGCGTAGTGGGTTTTGATGAATTTCACATATCCATCACAAATTGTAGACACTGTGGATCCTCTTTGCCAGATGACCTTATGTATCAGGAAACCTCCATCAATAACCAAATCAAAGGTTGATAGAAATACGTCATTCGTTGGTTCAAAGAGATTGAACAGGACAGACTTTTTGTTTTTTCTCATACCACCTTCACTGAATAAGGCTAAAGGAAATGGGGCCAATTCATATCGAAAACAGTCCTTTAAATCGTCATCATTTTTTTTGCTAATAGAAATCCGTTGAAACAGTAGGAGAGGATCTATTGTAACCTTTTCATCATTGAGTTTGATGGATGAACTAACTGAAGAAATCGGAAGTGCCCTGTCTTTGCGAGAAAGCTTAAGTTTTGAAAATGGCAGTGTTGCCATTTTGTTCATTACTTCTTTGCCATGTGCTACAGCGTTCCAACAGTTAACTGCATCATCACCCACCACCCCTGTGGCAATCGACATGATGTCAACGGTTTCAGGAAAGGGATTATGATTATCTAGCCAAGTTGTGAGTTTATCAATATCAGCCATATCTTTTGTTGTCCGTACCTCTCCAAAATCCCTATGCTGTTCACTTGAAGAGAAGAAAACTCCACAGAACTCTTCCAGTGAAGTGCAAACGTCATGGGTGGCGCTCATCCCCACGACCCATTTGCTGATTACACTATCTTTGACTCCCCGTCCTCGCTTTATACCTCCTTGGGCACTAAAGCTTCGCATCAAGTTAGTCTCAATAGTCATGTCCGACCAAATGCCTGACCAAAAGCGATCAGATCTTCGCATTGTGAAGGCTCCATTGACGAATGTGTTATATTCTTCTGATGTCAATTTGGAAGGAAGATTTATCATATCTTGAAGGTAGAGATGGCAAGATTTGGCATACGGAAAATAGCCAGATGAGTGAAAGTATGGTAGCATTCTCTTGACACAAGTGAGGTGGGTATCCCAATCACCTGACCTCTCGGCATGAATATATTCTTTCATCAAGTTCACCATCTGGAAGTATTGAACCCATAGCTTTGCAGTTCGTCCATTCTTACTGAGGTGTTGCAGTGTTTCTCCTAATTTTTTGGCAAGTGATTTCAGATGAGGGTTTTCATTTAATGAGCCAAGTGGGGTAGGTTCATCCCATAAAGTAGACATAATTTCTTCAACACATCTCTGCTCTTCCTCAGTTATTTCAATGTGGTTGAATATTATGTTAGACACGGCAGTTTGTGTTAACAAGTGTCCACGAACTGCTCTGGCAAAAGCGTGGCCTTGAAGCATTTTGTCAACCGAGACAGGAGCATAGTCTGTACTCAACAATTCTTTTAGACCACTGCCACCCATTAAGTATCCAATACATCCTAAGTAAGACATAAGTAGATGGAATCCACCCAGGCGCACCACACACTTGGATAGACGAGGGTCAGAAGACGCTCCTGCAACTATCTCTCTAGCCTTCCAGTATAGAGGCTGGTCAAATGTGATAATTACACTGTGTTGGTTGATTTTTTCACATAATTGGGATGCATAAACCAATGCCGTATACACTGTATCATAATTTGATGGAGGAGAATTTATGAAAGGAAGAGGAATGACTTTGGTTTTTTCGCTATATTCTCCTATGGTCACTAAGTTCATGTACCCTTTCCACTGAGGAACGCGAATGTGTTGTTTTTGAGCTAACAACCAAAGCGTGTCATGTGGGTGAGGATGAGCGGGTTCCTTGGGTACTTCCAGATGTTCTACCATTACATTATAAAGACCACCTCCCTTTCCTTGATAAGTTTCAAGGGGAATTATTCCAAGATTTCCAGTTTCAGACGATGTGGGCATCTTCATCAATCGTGGTATTCTTGAACATTTAATTATTGAACTTGCTGGAGTGATGCATCTAATTCCACCCATTGAATGAAAAGTATTTAGTCCATTAATTGTGCACACATTAAAATCTGCATTGTCAAACACAAATTGATTGAACAATCTCTTTAAAGATTGGTTTGGCATTAGCAATACACGACATTTCTAACACCTGAGCTTCATAATAAGAAGAACAGAAACCCATGTTTGTAAGAACATTGATTAAGTTTTTGGAGCCATATCGTCTGTAGAGTAAGAGAGAGAGACTGCACAGTACTGAGGATAAGAAGGTTCTTGGTCGAACTACAGATGTGATCGCATGGCCAATAGAGATGCATTTTTTATTCGTTTCTTCAAGTCGTTTGGTGCTATTCATCATTATTTCCTCTAGGAATGTATGAAGGGTTGGAGCAAGACAATCCGTATTTTGAAGAAATTCATCGCCAGCTGGGTATGTACGAGAGTCGTAAATTTCACTCTGGATGTCCTGTCGAATAATAGCTGCAGCTTTTTTAACAATCCTCATTCGCTCGTCTGTATCGTTTTTTTTCCTTTCCTGCTCGTACCAAGCATCATTTAAAAGTTTGTAACCTACATCTGTAAAACAAATGACTGGAACGTTGAACCTGTTCTTTCCTGGTTTCACTATTATGCGGTCTTCATATTTTTCACTTAGCTTTGCCTTTACAGTTCTCCAGTCAAGTTTTTCCCCAGTTACTGCGGCCAACAATTCTTCCATGGAAAACTGGCTGTCCATATTCTGTTCGATGTATAAGTATATTTCCTCCATTCCTTTGGAAACATGGTCTTCAACTTCTGATGTCATCTTCTCTTTATACAAAATTCTGGTAAAGTTCTTATAGCAGTCTCTGTGATATACAGCCTCTTCAGCTACTAGATCAATAATAGAGGACAGGCGCTGTACTACTTCTGTACCCCATTGATCATTCCTTGTACTACCAGCAGTCATACACTGTTCTTGTATACACACTTTGTTGCTTTCCATGTTTTGGACACTGCTTACCCTTCTTCTTTGAGAAAGTTTGACTTTTTTCGATTTTTCAATACAAGCTGGTTTGGCACAAAGAAAGCAATTAGTTTTAAATTCGAAATGTGACCCTGAAGACCTCAAACTCGTAGTTTCATCTAGTGTTGATGTTGATGCAGACTGCCTCTTTGCATCAGCAGCAATCGTTTGGGGCCTTGTGTACATTTTACGACACGCTTTGTGAATTAAAAGTGTTTTTTTTTGGCTAAGCTGGGAGCTCTTTCCATCTCCCCTTGCCTTACTTGCACTTATTAGAGATGCTATTCCTTTCTCAGTAACTCTTGACACCTTATTACTGGATTCGTCAATGTCTTCACCGCACACGAAACACTTGTTACTCATTTTGATGATCACACTCGTGAAATAGTTAAAATAAAATCCGATTTATATATTTATTTGAAACTAACTAATGATCACACTACGAAATATTTAAAATAAAAACCGATTTATATATTTAATTAAAACTGACTAATGATCACACTCGTGAAGAATTTAAAATAAAAAACGACTTCTATATTTAATTAAAAATAACTTTAAACGTATGAACAAAAATATTTCACAACTAAACTCGGCACAAGTTCTAAATAAACTGATTGGAAGAAGAGAAAGGAAAATCTACACAACTACCCTTCCCATCACAAATGGTAGATAAAGTCTTATCTCCCCTTATAAAGTCTTGTCTCATCTTCGCGATGTGTCAACAATCAACAGTTTACAAAAAGTACGCACCAAGGCCACTCACTCAGCTCGTGCTAACGAAAGATATCCTTTCTCCAGTGAGAATCATATTCAGTTTTTTAAAGCCCCTATTAACATCACTTTAACACACTAAAATCACATTCACTCAATCTAACACTATTTATAATTGTGTACGGTAATTTAATATTTACCAAATTTTAATAATATTAAGGTACAAATTCATTGGGCAGTCAAATCCTTCGTCATTTTAACAAATCTTTGTATTCAATAAACATTCCAAAATTGAACATATTATATTCCCTAATTTATAAAAGAACATACACTTAATACTGTACTCATATCATATAGAATACATATACCCTTACTGGTAAATAGATAATATACCTTGTATATAAGGTACCTAGATATGAATAACGAAAAGTACAAGTTTTTACAGAAAATCATAAGAATTAGAAGGAAAATATATATTTTTGAGGGAAATGAATTTGTCTACAACTTCCTTTCAGTCAAATTTCCTGTAAAACGAAAAGTTGATGAGTTAAAAAGACAAGTTTGACAACAAACGTGAGGTGAAATTCTATTTTCCAAAAATTGACGATATTCGATAGCGAATATCTCGAAAACTATAACAGATACGAAAAAATGAATATAGACATTCAAAAAGGAAATATTATCGGCTTTAATTCTTAATACAACCTATGTTTCCGTACGACGTGCCGTTTTCGAGATATTAATGAAAAACCGAAACATGGTACCTTTCAACCCTCCTCCTACCAAATTTAGCATAAAACTTCAAACTGTCGTAACTTTTGACCAGTTGAAGATAAACTAGTAAACAAATATATATTTGTGAAGGAAATTAATTTGTCTACAACTTCCTTTCAGTCAATTTTCCTGTAAAACGAAAAGTTGAGGAGTTAAAAAGACAAGTTTTACAAAAAACGTGAGGTGAAATTCTATTTTCCGAAAATTGACGATATTTGATAGCGGATATCTCGAAAACTATAACAGATACGAAAACCATGAACATAGCCATTCATAAAGGGAATTTTGTCAGCTTGAATTTCTGATAGAACCTATTTTTCCGTACAACACACCGTTTTCGAGATATTAATGAAAAACCGAAAAATGGTACCTTTCCACCCCCCTCCCACCATGAAGCGGCAGGGGTAGGGGTGGGGACTTTTAGTATGTTTACCTCCTAAGTACCCCCAACAAATTCCTGAAGTCAAACGCTTGCCCCCCCCTCCATGTCCTCTACACCCCACTTTTGGTCATTCATTGACTGGACTATGAGGTGTTAACAAAGAGATTAATATTATATATATATATATTGATGGTTTATTCTCTGGGGAGCTCGAATAGGTAATATGAAACGGTGCGCGCGCTCGGTAAGCCTCTAAATTCGGTGCCGCGGCGGTCGTGAAGACTGCATGTTCTTCGCAAATTCTTTTCGAGCATAAGGAAGTTTTTTTATTAAAAAAACTATAATAACGTTTTCTATTGCAAATTTTCTCAACTATTCTGCAGAATTTTTTGTTTTTTCATTTAATGAAAAATAAAAATAATATTGACCAAAAACCGAATTTAAAAAAATATTTCTAAGTTTTGTTGACTTTTTTGACCTCACCAGATATAAAGTTTTTTTTTTTTTTGAAACTGTTACCTTAAATATTACTAATCCACAGACTTTGCTCAGGCCCTATTTTTTCTCAGGTCAAGGTCTTTTAATGACAGGGCTAAAGTTCATTTCTAGTGCCGTTTAAATACATCTTTAGACTTCTCATCTTCACTCGCGACGCAGGTACGCTGGATACCGTGTGAGTAGACACGGCAACTCACAGCTGATCACCCCTCCACACCGCACACTCACCATACCCCACTCCACTCCGCCATTCCCACATGTCAGACATACACACAGTACACCAGCACAACACCCTGCACGCTGCACTCTCTGATACAAATAATAGGCTAGACACTGTCACATTTCATATTTTCACTGCAAGTAGCGATTACTTTTCACTTTGACAGATCACCTCAAATTATTTATATTTTTTCTAACACTGTACCCGCTTTTGGTAGTGTTTTTCTTTCTGCCACAATGACATCCCCCTGAAGGCTAAGGTTCGTGGTACCCAGGGTGGCCCGCCCCTGCCTTGATACGCCACTGGTTTGGTGAGGTCATTTCAATTATATTGTTTGTAGAACTGTCAATAATAAATTATACAGACTATATCAAGTTCTGTTATCGTTGTAATTCGTTGATATTTACTAACACTTTAACTTTTAAAAATTAAAAGAAACGAAACTATTGATTTAATAATGCATCTTCATATCTTGATGGGTTAATGTGCACTGATTTTTAAACTAGGCGGTTGTTGCGTCATTCTTTTTCAATAGTCTCCTAGAGGGGTCAATTGTAATGCTCTCCTTATTTGTTGAAACTCCGGTCTCTGATTATTCTTCCATACACAGTTCGTATATGTCCACTTTATTTTAATATTTCTCCTGTGGATTTCGCACTATCGCGTGTAATATGGTTACTTTTTTTTTGCAAATCACATTTTATTTTAATTTTGATGCCAAGTTGGTTTATTACCAATATTTTTTATTAAAATTATAATTAGTTCTATTCCGCGACTTTAGTACCAAGTGGGCTCTTATCCTGCTATACACATCTGACTTGTATCTTTGGCAACCTAAGCTAGTACATTTCATAATTTGTATTCTAACCCTTTTGAAAGTAAAATAACACCATTTCACTCTACAACTATTTAATTTAAACTTATTTATATTGTGTTCTATAATTTATCTTAATATTTGCGTATTACATTGTTTTTAATCCATACGAATCATGTGGGTTAGTAAATTTGATGGCCGACATCGTGTTTACATTTAACATAACCTAATTTTGATTCTTTATAATTTTTAAGTGTATTTCTGACATTTCCAATGAATAGTTGAATGAGTGTTGTTAGTACATATTATTTGTGCATTTTGTGGTGTTTTATTCCTGTGAAGGTGTAGTATTATTTATCTAGGTTTTGGTATCCATAGGCCTAGGCTTAGCTGGTTTGTTTACATTTCTTTAAATTTTATTTAGCTATAAATGTTACATGACAAATCTTTAGGCTATCTAAGAAGATTTGATATCATTATACCCGTCCACACACAGAACACGAATCATCCATAATAAAACCCTTATTGTCGTTCAGTATTAATAAAACAACAGCAGATTCATGATGCATCAAAAAAAGTACCGATACATCATTCGGCCGAACTAAAAAATGACGTACCGGTACGTAAACTCATACTCTTCAAAGGGTTAACATGCAATTGGGATTATTACTGAATATTCTTGCTCGCATCTAGTCCGAGAATCAAAAGTGAACAACTACTATCCGGCATTTGAGCAGTATTTTTCAAATTAACCTTAAATGGTCGATCAAAAGCAAGTACAGAAGTTTAAAACTTTACTTTATTATGGTGAAAGATGAATGAAAAATATAGCTCCAACAAATCTGCTCATTAACTTTTAAGGGAGTGTATTACGAACCAAAAGTGGAATTATTTCTCCTGAGCGAGACTTGCATAGTTTGAAAGAGTTGAATATATTGCTGTAAAATTCTCTAATGGATTAAAACTAAGCTGCTAACCATTGTTATGTTGTTGCCATTAAGAAGGATTTGATCCAATTTGGTGATTCTTCTGCCTTCTGGTGTAGCTTCGTATTCTGTCACATCTTCAAGCAGCATATTAACAAAGTCATCGAAACCTTGAAGAGTCCCGACAATCTCTTTGTCATTCTTCATTATTATATGGATGCGTGACCCAATACATTTGTCTACCAATTCTAAAGTAAAAACAATTCTAATTATTAAAATAATAAAGTCTTTTACACACAAACAAACACACTATAAGAAGCGTGCAAACATATGCTAGCTTTCACGGTTATCTTAATGTAGGCTTATCAATATTAAAATTTGCCGTGACTACTATTTTTTGGGTGATAATATGATTTAGAACAGTAGGGCTCATAATAATCTTCTTTTATGATTGTGGTGATTACCTACTCTTAGGGCTAGCTACTCTTTTTGTAATATTTTATCTGCAAGTGTTTTTAGAAAACTCCAAAATTGCTAAATAAATATGTCCCTCTTGTATCTGCTTATTATCACATCAATAAACAAATCCTGGAAAAAGCATATAGCCTAATAAGTAACATAGTCTATTTTCAACAAAAATCACAAGGGACACATATGTTAAAATGACAAGTTTTGGAAAATAGCCTACAAGAAAAAACTGTCAGTAATTTAATCTTAATTTTAACATTTTGTTTAAAACACTAAAGGGGTTTCTACCACACACTGTTAAACAGTGCAAAACTCAATGTCAATTAATGCCTTAATACAAAATTACATTTAGGCCTAGTATATTTATGTAAGAAAATCCGGATTAAAATATCTAATTATGTATTTAGTAGTTGCCTATTTAATTAATCATTAGAATAAATATTTTCTTTCTTAAAATTCTGCACAGAAAAATATGATGACACTGGTGCTAGATTAATATTTGATAAATTTACTTGAGTATAAAATCTGATCCAACATGTTAAAACTCGTTACTTTGCAACCAGATATCTAGATTGGTTTATTTTGTGCGATTAAGTATTGTTTTCAGTTTTATGTTTGCACTGTACAACATTCAAATAGTCCACATATTGCACCCGTATTGTAGAAAATGGAGTATTAGCCTACAACTTAGGCCTATCTCTTACACAACTTAATCAGATTCAATTTTTACAGATTCTTATTTGCGAACACTTGATCAAGGTAGCCTATGTGTATATTAAATCAAATAAATTTTAGTATTTAATACAAAATGTTGAAACATTTTTAGAATACCACTATTTTTATCATGGCTGGGTTGCAAAATAAAACACCTGAACTAAACTTACAGCCTCTAGTTACAGTTTGTTTCCAGTATTTAAATATAGGCCTATATAAGATGTTCTAGCACATCTTACTTTCCTAAAAAAAAGGTCTGAAGGCCTATTGGGCATAAATTTACTTTTAACGACCCTTCTACTGATATGTTTGCAGATGACTTTTTTTATGAAATATAGTATAGTGCTGCCAATTTTAAGCATATTCAGGCTTTTTTTATTTTCATCGATTCAAAATACATGTGGGACTTTCATCGAATCGTGAACATTGATGTATATCGAATAACCGTAGTTTGATGTAAAGTACAGTAAATTTTAAGTATTTATGTAAGAATACTATTTATAAAGTGAAAATTGTGCGTTCCTGTTTTGTTAAGTGATGTTATGTTGTAGGACCAGCACAGTCCGGCAATCATGTTTATTTACGTTCACATGGGTAGTCCGATCTCATTGACAAGATACATCTAATATTTCCTGAGTTAAATAAGTTTTTATTTTATTTTTACCCTATAATTCATTATATATTTTTGCTCGTTTTATATTTTGTAAATTATATTTTCTGTTTTCATTTAGACTATTTAAGACGGTTAGAAATAGATTTGAACATTACAATTAGGTATATTAAGATCTTTTTTTGCATATACATTGGCACCTCTGAGGCAAAATGGAGAGGAGTCGTAATGTAAATCTTTAACAGCCTTTTGCACTTTTGTAAATTCCAATTTAAGATGTTTACTTATCCAGTAGTTTGGACTTAACCCATGTACACTTTACAAATTACTGGCCAGAATTTTTTTTCTGCAAAAAAATATACTTATTATAAAATTTTATAAATTTGTTTGCATAAAACTTGGCAATAACCGCAGACTTAAATACATACATCATGATTATTATCGTCCCACAAATAGTGATTAAACATAACCTAAAAAATGAGGATAATTTCATTGGTTATTGGTACTACAATCAATCAAACGTATATTTTTAACACTAAAACCTATTTTTTTTATATTTACCTAAAGGTAGAAGAGTTGAAGGATTAGTAGCAACTGAAGCAGTCATGTTGGTTTATTGTTTTAATTCAACTTATTTCAACTACAACGGACGCTATGTCTTTGAAGTCTTTCTGACTCTGTCTTGAGCAGAGATAATAATACCAAGAGTATAGCTATAGAGTAATAGAGAATAATAAAGTCTAAAGACAAAGAGTTATAAGGCTAGATAGCAGATATTTGAATTTAAGTGATGACTGGAGGCCACATTGCCACATTACTCTATCTAGGCTAGAAAATAAGGGTATCCCGACTCCTCTAATATTTATGTCATTAGTCTACTGTCTTCTTGATATTGTACTGGAATTTATATTATGTGTATACATGGTGATATTAAAGAACATACAAATTATTGTATAGGTTATAAGGTGGTATTAAATACAATTAAAAGTATAAAGAAATATATGTAATGTAATATTTTTAAAACTACATATATTAAAGAATTGCAAAAGTTGCCACTAAAGTTCTGCTAAGGAATGTATGCTATTTCCAAAAAAGTAATAAAATCTAATTTTAATATCTTTTAAATTTGAATGAAATAATGAAAATATACTACATTTTACCCAATAAACAGTATAGCATTTTATCATAGGGATTAGTTGTGTGAAATGCAATCTAAATAATATATATAAAGAAAATAAGCACTCTGGCCGATTTATTTTTAGTATGTGCTGCACCCTATTGATCTTTCACAGAACGAAAATTCCACAGGTCAAACAGGCTTTGGTTTCTTTATTATTCCGTGAAATGGCGCATGTGTAGCTTTGTAGTATTTTACTATAGGTTTCAGTTTTGATTACGGTGACGGTGTGTAATGTTGTGTTAGTAGGTGATTGAGTGTTTGAATAGTGGAATTTTGTTATTTATTGACTTAAATAATAGTGCAGTGTTTTATCAACTTAAAAGTGTAACACTAAACAACGGATATATTGGATTAATTTACGTTTAAAGGTAACAGTTGGATTTACATTAACATAACAATAATTCATTTCTTTCTTCATTGTATCTGTTGTTAGTAGTGTCCTACAACAACATGCTCGACTTTTATTAAGGAAAGAGAACCTTTTTGGTCTTTTGAAGCCTTTGAAGGTATTATTTTATTAAATTTAAGTCATTCTTTACAAAAGATTTAGCTAGGTGTTGCGATTATAACAGAACTGATTTTGCTCTGAGGAGGTTAGGTTGCCATAAATATAGGCTGTTTTTATACTGGCCTTTGGTTTGAGATAAATGCCTAGGCCTAGTTTTAAATATGTTTACAACTAACCTACTTTAATTGAATATTTTACTAACTTAAATAAAAGAAGATTCAATTTCTTGTGTTTCAAAACGTAATTTAATTGAGAATTTAATTATAGGCTACATTTTGTACTGCTTCGCACCCAGGTGGTGCCTTGGAGAATGTTATTAATTTGCCTCTAAAAACAACTTATCTATTTTTGGAAAGTAATTTATGTTTTGACAGATAAAAAGAAAATTAATTTATGTTTACTTGGCTTCAAATAGGTTATTTGACCACATGGGTTTCTTTTTCGTTTTGCAAATAACTAGCCTAATAAAAATGAGATATTAAACAACCTGGAATAATTAATGTTTTTGTTGCTTCCTAATGTATTTGTTAAATGCTCATCGCGTATTCAGTTCGAATTATAAAGATCGAATGAGTTATTTAGATAAATTAACATATTTAATTTGGAGTTATAAAACAACAGTAATATTATAAAAAGATAAAAACCTTTTTCAAAGTCCGACATTGTTCACCCGATATTGTTGAAATGAAAATAAAATACGAAGTGAAGGTTCTGTGGCACCTCTACTCCTCTACTGGAGAAAGTGTAACTTACAAATTAATTTTTAGCTTAATAATTAATTATGGACACTATGGTCATTTGAAAGAACAAGTGAATGTGGTTATTTCCTTTTACAGTTTTCTCTTATTATAAAACGTAGTATCCTAATTAATTATTGTAAGTGAAATTTATGTACTGTTAGGCCTATATAAGTATTTGTTTGTAAATGGAGAAAAGAAACAGCATTTACGAGTTTAAAACCATCGAGGCTTTTATTACAAACAAATAATGGATTTTTTATTTAGGGTTTTTAATAGTTAACTTTTAACATGGAATGGCGACTTGTTTGCTTTGCTTGGGTTATTAAAGTTGTTAAATTAAAATGTAAACCAAGAGACGCTTTTGGAAATTAAAAAAATGTATCTTGGCAACCTTCACCGACAGTGAAACACCTTGTTTGTAATAACGCTCATGCAACAAACCTCGGAAATTTGCTTTAACTTATTTAGCCTATTGATATTTGATTATTGTGATTATTAAATTCAATTGGAGAATACAAACGATTTATTGTTTAAGTAGCTTAAAAAATTACCGTTGAACTCAATTTGTTAGTGAATACTACCGGTACCTATTAACTTCGCAACTAAAAACTAAAAAATATTAATTTTTATAAAATTTAAACTTGAACTCTGCTTATGAGAAAAAAACACTAGGCTATATTAAAAATGAGCAATTTTTCATTAAAAAAAACTCTTCAATAGTGTTTAACTGTATCCGTCTGTGTAGGCCCTATCCGTATTTGTGTTGTAAAATGTAAAGTCCAGCTAGCCTAACTAACTGTTCATTTAAATACCAGTTTCTGTTAGTTAAAAAAAATTAATGTAGGCCTAGTTTAGTTCAATGTTATTCAAATTTCTAATTTAATTTTCTGTTATTATTATTAGTGTTGTTGTTTTACTATTAAAATCTTTATGTGTGTATTGTAATATAATTAATTATGTGTATAATGGGGTTTTAGTGTTAGGTAGTCCCTAGAGAGGACTAGACAGTCCTAACCTCGCCCCACAAGAATTAAGGCAAGAATTCTATTCTTGGTGATGGTGATCACCTGGTTATCGAAACGCTACAAATGTTTTTATGAGAAACTGTGCTCCTCATTTTATTATTTATATAACTTAGTTAAGAGTTTAAATACAAATTAATAACTATATACCATTGTATTATTATTAATACGCGAAAATTGAAGTAGGCCTATTTTTTGGTACAGGCCTATTTGTATTAGCCTACTTATAAAAAGGAGAGAAATGAAACTTATCGAAAGGTACTGTGCCATAGATGTGCACAAAAAATCATATGTTGCCGCTAAGCCAGGTATAAAATGAAATAAACAAGGCCTAATCTAATAAACGGTACCAGGAACTGGCACATACTTTCTCACAAACATATTTAAACAGATTCACGGTGACTTGTAGGGTGGGGTAGGAGAGGTGATTTTGTATTAAAGTTGTTTTCCCATAAAAAACCATAAAATAACGGAAAAACCAACTTTTTTTCAAAAACGGCTCGAACGATTTTGATTAAAATTTTATAGTTTATAGTATTTTAGGTCCCTAATAAACTATAAAATTTTAATGAAAATCGTTAGAGCCGTTTTTTGAGAAAAGTTGATTTTTCCGTTATTTTAAGGGTTTTTATGGGAAAATTACGGCTTAAAAATAAAAAATTAACAAAAATGAAAAAAAACGCCTGGAGATACCGTGGATTAGTACCTCCATACCAAATTTCATCAAAATCGGACGACTGGTTTAGGCTCTAGGTCTGATAACATCCACACAGACACACACACAGGTACACACATACAGACACACACACAGACACACACACAGACATCACTCTGAAAACAACTTTTTTAGGTTCAGGGGGACCCAAAACGGATATTTCCACCAAAAACTCAAATTCGAAAATTTTGACGAATACAATACTTTCTCCATATACTACATATAGAGGGAGAAAGTAAAAATGTGTTGCAAATCTGGTTATCCGAATCAGCTGTTTTATCTGTTATTTTATGCAGTTATTTTCTAAGGCAATGAATATAAAAATCAATAGGCTATATTTTTGTAGGTCATGGCTTTATATTAAATTTTTCGTACACAAATGATTTGTCCATACACAACATTTCAAACAATTAAATGAAAGCATTTTGATCACATTCATGGTTGAGTGGGCTTATATTATATCCCTTTGCCTTTCCTGCAACGGGATAGGTATATTAAAAAAAATAAATAGGCCTATATCAAAAGATATACTGTAGGCCTACTTAGCGTTGTTTCCATTTCTTTCAAATTTAATTTTCACTTAGGCCTACCTTCATTTCTTTATTCAATTGTCCTACCGTTAATAGTTGAATTGTTTACTTCTAAGGAATTTCATATGTTTACTGAATATTTATCATTAGGTATAATTCCTTCAAAGCTTCCTCTTTGCCTTTTCTCATTCTTTTTCTCGTAGCTTCAAGGTACGATATAAGCATTTGCATACAAAAAAGCGCATGAGACTCTCGCGCGTTAGCAGTGAAACTTACTAGGTTCTACAAAACAGTAGAAACAGTTGATTTTATGCATTGCTCTCTTTGCATTTGTTGGCGATTTTATTATTTCAGGTTTAAAAAATGATTATGTGGAATGTAATTGAGAAAAATATCTGTTAATTAAATTAAATATTTATTTTATTCATAAATTTCTATTAATTTATAATCTAAGCAAGAAATGACCCTGAATTTAAAATATTGGATATTAAAATAATTTATTTAAGTAGGCCTATGATTAAAATGTATGATCTTTGTTTTGTTTTCCAAAATGTATTTCGGGTCTTTCAGTAAAATATTTAATTAAAGACTCTGTATATTTAACATTTGAAAATCCCATAAACTCAGTTAGGTATAGTTTGTCGTTTGTGCGCCTAAGTAGTTTCTTTTGAAGAACAAACATAAATTCAAAACAATAAATAACGATCAAACATATAGGCCTAACAGCTGCTTTCGTCCATAAACTTTGATACTTCATTAAAAATTAAATAAATATTTCAGCTAATGTACAGAATAATACGCAATAGTCTACTGGTTCCCTATGCTATGTATTAACACAGTACACGAGCACATGGTCCTCTCTCTCTTTCTTCTCAACTGCCGGTTGGAGTGGTAGAAGGGGCAGTTCTCGTCTCGATCAGGCCAACTTATGCCACAGTAGTGGCTAGAGAAAATGCTAAGTATACATACAGTACACACTGCGCACGCCTGTAATCACTTGACATAGATAGTAGAAACGATTCTCCTACTTTTTCTTTTCAACTGCCGGTTGAAGTCGTAGACGGGGAGCGTTTCACTTTTCGTCTGATCCTGGCCTAGTGAAACTTCAACAAATTGCAATTAACGGGGCTATGTGAAAAACGAATTCATTTTCGTTACTTTACTAACAATACAGTTGATAGAATTCGAGCACAGGAGATGGCCTACTAGTTTAATACAAATGGTAATGGTTTTATTTGTAAAGGTCTAAACATGTAGCCTAAAGGGGGAAAGCCATCAATATTGTTTAGGTGATTTAATTGCGAGCATTGAGTGTACGTGTGGTGAAACACCCCTTGCTCGGTGCAGGCAGCACGTGATTCATCCTACAACTTTATATATATAGGGCTAACTACTCATTGGATCAATACCAACTACTTCATACTTATGTTTTTTATGTAAGTATAAGAGTGTGGCAAATACACAACTATGTGAAAACTGTACTTATTGCCAATGTACCCTATTATTATATATATATTATTAATACTCTATGGCCTCAAAATGATTAAAAAATACTGAAAATTTCAGTTAATACTTGAAATAATTTTAAAGTAAATTTAAACTTAAGTAGTAAAGTAAACGTAATTGTCTAATTAAACCACACCATAGTTCAGCTGATGGAAGGTTTTCAGTGTTTTTAGCCTACAATAACCAGCTGTTAAACCACCATGTATGCTATTTACCGGTGATACTCCAATAACGGTATAGTTCGTACGTTATATTTTTAATTTTTAGGTTTCATTTTAGCCTAGAATGAGTATAAGTCATGCTGTTTTTTAAGCTTTATTATAGTCTATATATATAAAAAACAAAGTCGGGGTTGTTACACCATTTATAACTCAAGAACGGCTGAACCAATTTTTATAATCTTTGATTTGTTGGATTTGTCTCCGCCCCATAGCAGATTATCTATTCAAATATAGAAAAAATACATAAGTAAAATTAAACACACAAAACAATTTTAGGTTAGGCCAAGACTGATGAACTAACACGGCCATGTTATTTGAATGTATTTACATTCATTACCGTAGCAACCAATAAAATAAAATAACAGATACAACAGTTGATTCAAATGTAATCTATACAGTGTTAGTTAAAAGTCTGGAGACACCCCCTTAACTCTCCACCGAGCATTGATAGAAAATCCAAACCCGGGGGTTGTTTATAGGTCATAAAAGCACACTTCCCCATGCATAGGGCAACGTTTTGCCTCCCAACTCAAAATCGGAATTTTTGGGGGCTACTCAATATTTTTAACTGGGGAAGAATGGTCATGTGGTACCTCATTTTAAAGGTCTATTTAAGACTAGGAAAATGACATAAAGAAAATAAAAATCGGACCACCTAAAACAAAATAGCGGCTCTAAACGTGTTGAAATAAATCGACATAAAGTTGCTAATATCTCGAAAAGGAAGAGTTTTTAGAAAAAATTTCAAATGACAAAAAATGTTTATTTCAAAGTGCTTCACCTAAAATATTGCTTTCAAATCGATTACGTAAATTTGATTTTTTACAACATTTTTTAAGATGAAGGAGTAAAAATAAAATTTACGAAATCGATTTGGAAGCAATTTTTTAGGTCAAGCAATTTAAAATAAACATTTTTTGTCTCTTGAAATTTTTCTAAAAACTCTTCCTTTTCGAGATATTAGCAACTTTAGGCCTATTCGATTTATTTCAATACGTTTAGGGCCGCTATTTTGTTTTGGGTGGTCCGATTTTTATTTTCTTCATGTCATTTTCCTAGTCTTAAATATATCTTTAAAACGAGGTATCACATGACCATACTTCCCATTTAAAAATATTGAGTAGCACCCAAAAATTCCGATTTTGAGTTGGGGGGCAACGTTGCCCTATGCATGGGGAAGTGTGCTTTTATGACCTATAAACAACCCCCGGGTTTGGATTTTCTATCAATGCTCGGTGGAGAGTTAAGGGGTGTCTCCAGACTTGTAACTAACCCTGTACAATACAAATGAATTGCTGTTCCTTTATAAGCGCATCAATTGAGAACGGCTGGACCAATTAGTCTATTTTTTTTAATGTTCGTAATAGTCGTTTAATATGTTCGTAATAATGTTTTTATGAAAAGAAAAATTTGAAAAGTTTCTCGGAACATCCTTTTTTCATGAACTCAAGACCATATCTCACGAAACAGCTGTTCTAATACAATGTTTAGTAACACGTTTGTTTACATTCATTACCATAGCAACTTTACTTAGCATATTATTTATAATCAGTTTATTATTCTTCAAAACCAACAGGATTTTTAAGGTTACATTGACCAACTTAAAGCAAACAAAATAAAAAATCAACTAAAAATGCTTAGCCTACTATATTTTAGTTCATTTCAAACATTGGTTGTTACATATTACATATAAAACAGTTGATTTGGATAAAAAACAACATAATTTTAGGTTAGGCCTACAATGAACCCAAACATGTTTATTTGCAACCAATTTGGCTAATTTAGAATCAGGTTTCTTACAATTCTTCACAACTATCAGTTTTTTACATGCTTTTCTTCAACTCACTACACCGTTCAACGGGTGGGGACCGGTCAAGCGGCCTTACAGGCCGGAGCGCTGAATTCGTGACGTCACGGTCAGAGTGCTACCCGGTGGGTGACTCCCGTAAGAAACATATGGCGCGCCCTGACATACTCTGCTTTAAACTGGTCTACTGTTGAAACCCTTCGTCATATTTCGCTGAAAATTTAAACTTAACTAAATAATAAACCACTTAGTACTAAAACATGTTTAAAAGTAGTGTAGTACTTTTTTATCTATATAAAACAACGTAAGTTTCGAAGTTACATATATTGCAGTTGGTTTTTATGCTATATCTAGGTTTTATAAAAGTAACAGAAACCAATTATAATATAATAATTAGAGCGTAAACATTATAATTGATCACTCAAATTTATTTTATGGCAAATTTCTTTTACAAATTAAAATCTACGTTTAAACTACATACAATTATATTTTTTTAAGCTCAAAAATTACCTTTGGTATGAAATGGTGATGTACGCAGTCTTTATAAGTTAATTAAATTTATCCAATTTCCTTTTTCTTGACAACCTGGAGTCACAAATCTTAAATCTTTGGCAGGAAATAAGCCAACAACATCTTTATAACGACCTAATATAGAGCTAATCATAAACGTTTGAATGGTAGTTGCAATTTCATACTTTTCAGTCTCGTTAGTATTAACTACGGCGCCCTCTAGCTTTCCGGCTTTGTAGGTAATGTTAGGTTTGATATACACTTCGTCAAGGAGCAGGTTAACCATTTTTTCATTTTCTTTAAGTAACGAACATTTACATGATAAATATTTTACTTGACTTTCATTCAGGCCCGAGTTACTAAGCCCCAATTTCATTGTAAATTTTTTGAGGTATTTTGGTTACGGCATTGTTTTTATCAGGTATATCGGCTGATTATCGAAGATAGTTGGTACAGCGTCATCGGATAATATAATAATATCCCTTTTCACTGTCAAAACTGAACCGTCTGGTCGTGTCACTGAATCTTCTGTAATAATAAAACGGTCGTCAAAATGTTTTATACAAACTACCGCGTTTTTAGACGGTTGGAAATCTTTTCGGTGTATGGCCGACAGCTTTCCGGTGTTCATCTCGAGGAAAGGAAAATATAGAAGTATAAGTTCCACCACTACACGCACTTTTATAATTGCGTTTACAGCCCGGCACACAACAAGCACGAAGCATCTCAAACAAACATTGATTATTAATTTAATAAGGTATAAGAAACAAAATACGTAACTGCACGACTCAAACACTACCTACGATTCAACTAAAACAGCAAAGGTACTTATAAAATAAGACGAACACAACCGGAAGCGTGAGACGGCCAATATCGGAAGTGTGGCTAGAAGGAAAGCGAGACTAGCGGCGCGAGTTGAAATAACCGATGTCCCGGCCTTTACCTTTGATTATTGAACAAACTAAACCACTTATAGAAAAATATGTGAAATAAAAGTTGTAGATTGTGTTTTACCTCAAAAACAAAAAAAAATTACGCTGTGTGACTTTTTCGTGTCCCGATATCACAAATCTTGAATACTTTTAATTAATACAAATTCTAATATTGACTTAAGTAAATGATTTTTACATCGCTGTATTCCGTATTTCATGCAGAAATCAAATATATATAAGTTTCATTATAAGTAGGGCCTAAATGACTGTAAAAAGGTCCAGGAACTTGTAAATGAAAGCGCGCTTCAACCCAGACTGTGACGTAGCGGCTAGGGGAAGGGGGAAGCACTCCGGCCTGTAATAAAGTCGGCCTTGGACCGGTGCACGGTCGCCTCGGCTTTTTCCGGATCGTCTCGGGCTGCTCTGTATAGCATATCGCGTTACGACTGCGTTCTCGTATACGTGTATCAATAAAAAAATTAATTCACAGATAAAATTAATTCTTCCTCAGCGAGAATTGTAATGATATTGTAATGAGACTTGATAGCTTGCAATCTTTTTACTTTTCACAAAATAAACACACCCAAAAAGCAATAACTTAAGGGTCGGCTCTAGTAAAACAGAAAGCAACCTTCGACTCCCTATAGCGGCGGTAGGTTACGCGGACATTGCTCATCCTAAATCCATTTAAAACCCGCAATTATTCAAATTGCGTTTTTAAAAAAATACCAAAATCTTGGGAACGAAATTCTTCAGGCGAATGGCTTGGTAGTTTTTCGCTATAATTAATAGTGACAACATAAAAAAATATTAAAAATCAATGTTTTAAATTGTTAATAAATATTAAACAAAATATTTTTCTTAATTTTTAAAAAGCCATTTGCATGCATATTGACCATAGCTTTAAAATGACATATCGTTTATAATTTTCCGATCAGAAATAAAGGAAAAATTTGGATTTTAATTTAAGATTGGTCTTATGGAGTGTCGGCCAACATGGCCGACAGCTAGAGCCGACCCTTAAAGAATTTAAGTGAGCGAATGGTCGGATTAATATTTGTTATAGTTTATAAAATAATTAGCAGGTAAAGTTTTTTTTTTAAGTAGGCGATGTATTATATTGCCTAAAGAATTTGGTCCTAAGTTGGTGAATGATTTAATCGGATTGATATTTGTTATATTTTGTAAAATAAAATGGACGGGTACTATGTTGATATCCATAAACTTATTAAAAGACTGCAACTTACAGACATGACGTGCTTGACAGGGTTGCTGGTTAAGCTGCAAAAGTAACCATGTTTTAATCTCTTTCCACACTTGCATTCCAATTCGTTGAACACGTGTTATACAGCCCGTCCTATCCATCAGGAACACATGGATTTGATAAGTGATTGATGACTGACCTAATTCTTGCACAGGACCTTTTGCTTTAGTCTAAACATAACATTTGCTACATTTGGACATGACAGGCTAATAAGTTACAAGACGTTTCGAGATTACGTATTCAACTCCCGTTATCAAGTGGAAAAAGGCAGTTCTCAACCATTTTGCAGTTGCGTACCCTTACCAACTTCTTTTCATAAATTTTACCCTGAACTATAATTCGTATCTAGTGCAAGTCTAGCGTCAGTAAAATGAGAAATCAGTACAGTAACAGGGTTAGCAATAAATACAGTTTAAAACTATAAGAGTACTAGTATTCTGTGTTATATTTATAGAATGTAAATATAAAATGTAACAGAAAGTACTTGATTAATAAAACAAAATTGAAAAATTAGTTCTGGCATTAGTTTTATTATAATTAAAAAGATAAAATTACTTTAAATTGTAAACACTTCCATCACTTCTTTTACTTGCAATTTATATTAGTGGGAGCTCTGTCTTTGCTTTGTTAAAACGTTTTTTTGAAGTTATGTCTGGGACATCAAACTTGTTTCAGTATTTTTCATAAATGTGAAGGACGAAACCGAAAAGTTCTTCTAACCGTTCTGTGGATGGGAATTGCAATAAAACCTTAAGTGTCAGATTAGATAGACGTTCACATTCACTATTATTTATATACTCACTGAATGGTATAATCACATATATTATTTCTCAAGACTATTTTTTTGTCGGTACGCCATAACTT
>JAGFPH010000014.1:956305-991573 GCA_018207615.1 Philaenus spumarius | reverse complement strand
GGTTGTACGAGTAATGTAAATGTACAAACATGACATTTACTATAGGCGGTTATAGAGATAAGAGAAAAAGGGTTCCTTAAGGCCCGGTACACACTTGCTGCAAATGGACGCTGGACGCTGCGTCCCTTTTAATCGGATAGGAAGAAGTACATAGGAACTAATGGTGCGTTACACACGGGACGCCGATACCTATCTAAAACTAGCGTCCATTCCGATAGCCATCGAGATGGACGCAGGTTTCTGTGGGACGCGCGTCACTTTTCCCTACCCCCGATACCTAGCAGTACCCAACTTGCTATCGAGCAGTACACACTTGCAGCCGCGTCCTATCTGCGTCCATACTATGTCTGACGAAAATATCGACATAGAAATTTTTATTGATCAGGTAAAGATTCATCCAGTTATTTGGGATGTTAGTAGTGAAGAGTATAGGGATAGATTGAAAAAACAGTCGGCGTGGGAGAGCATTGGCGAAACCTTTTTTGATAACTTTCGAGGAAAAAGTGATCAAGAAAAAAATGCAATTAGTAAGTACAGTATTTTACAACATTTATTATAATAACAATTACATTGAAAAACAAAACGTTTAGGTTTTTACTTTTTAATTGAATGCTTATAATAGATTTAAATATTGAATTACAATTATTAAAAATGAGTTTCTGTCTTACTTCGTCTTGTCTTTAAATAAAACATAATGAAGTTTTTTCTCAGCAACCGATTACCATGGCTCTTTCTCTCAAGAAGCGAAAAGAAATAAACAACTATTTAATATAAATTATTGAATTATTGTATAATGTAAATCTATTAATTTTATTTATATAAAATTGTCTTGCCAAGGCACTCGACCAGCTTCACTCTCAAAGTAATTTGCATATTCATTTCTAATAGCAACAACCATCTCGGTTGGTGGCAAATGAAAGAGTTGATGTGGCTTACAAACGTGGGACGCCGATAGGACGCAGATGGGACGCAGATGGGACGCAGATAGGACGCAGATAAGCATAGATGGACGCAAATTTAAATGGACGCAGCGTCCCGCGTCCATTTGCAGCAAGTGTGTACCGGGCCTAATGGTGGAGTATTTGGTAGGAGTTTACCTGAATAGAACAATACCTTTGAAGTTATATTCAAATATATGTCGGCAGGAGAAAGTTATTTACTTTATGAATTGATGTTTTAATTTATGGCAAAGGAGTTGGGCAGGTAAAACCCTTCCTTTGTTAACCCCACTTACAAATTGCTAACACTATTAATCAAAAATGACACTTCGCTTGGCACTTGCATATGGCCAAAGTAGGTACAAAGTCCACTAACAGTTTCTAATTTATTGAAGTAATATTTTTTCGTTTTAGAAAACTATCTGGGTTTGTAATTGTATGTATTTCATAACATATAGCAAAAATAAATGTATTTTTATTTGTTTTGGGACTTAGATACTATAAAAACAAGGCCATTATGCATTTTTTTTAAGTTTCCAGCTAATAAATTATGTTTTTTTACTGAGAAAACAAAGATATTTGATTGATTTAAAATGTTTTTTAAGGGTGTGCAATACCAGGATGGAACAGTCCCATAGAGTCCCCTTCAACATAATTTATAATTCATCGAGAATTTTGAAGATAATCTTTTGTAATTCGCATGAAATTGTCATGAAAATCTAAATTATAATTCGTAGGTCACCCAAAATTTAAATTATATATTTTTACTAAAGCTATTTGCTTATAAGCAAGACGATCAACATGATTGTCAGCCGATTCTTTTGATAGCAGTAAAACACCGGGGCGAATTTTGTTAACTACTAACTTTACATTGGAGCTTTCTGTAAATTTAAATGTCCTACGCTTATGGCGAAAATAAAATATAAGACTGGAATTAGTCGCGCTCGAGCGCTTTACCATTGCAATATCATAACCAGCCATCTCAAGGTTGGCTCCGCTCATTGGATTCAATGCTTTGACTCGAGTTGTATTGCACACCCTTAATAACGTCGACAGCTTGAAATCTAATTGAAGCTTATTTTATAATTACATTCATAAGCGTAATGGATACAAGGTCCCTTTTGAACTGCGTTGAAAATGCTCCGTTTTCTGTGCAGTAGAAATTTTGTTGTTTTACAAAATAATTAATTTCTAGAGAAATATTTGACTGATGAGACTGCATGAAGTTTAACCTAACAAAGATCTACCTCAAGAAAAATAAGAGATTATATCCAATCATGCGTTTCAAAATGACAGCTGTTTGGAAATTTCAAACCGAAATTATTCAAAATCCGTACATTTTAACAAAAAAAAGTTAGGTTAAACCTCAAGCCTAGTTTAAACTCAATCAGTCAAACATTTTTCTAGATATAAATTATTTTGTAAAAAAAATGGTGGCTAGACATAAAATGGTGCATTTTGGACCTATGTTTGTTAGAACTTTTCATCTTATTTTGATGTGGTGAATCACTCCCTGAATTCTTACAACCCTTTTTCTGAACATCCTGAATATAGAATAAATTTGGAATAAAACAAAAAAAATGTAGTCATAAATAAAACAATATATGTACTCAACCAATAAGATATAAAAAAGTATTTTTATAACGCTAAAAATTAACAAATAAGTGTCTGAACTGTTTTAATAAACTTTTCTTAGTGAAGAATTTGTGATATTAATTTCCAAATTCCATTTACCTTCATAGAAATTTTCGCGTTGCTAATGAAGGTAAGTTTTTAGTACATTTATATCCAAACTTAAGTATTTGTTTTCAAATGCAATCATTTAGTATGTATTCAAAATATCTGAATGAATCAAAGTATAAATAACATATAATTAGTTATGAATCAAAGATAATAATAATTCGATTTATCGTTGAATAACTATACCTTATTTGTTACTGATGAATTACCTCACTTTGTATCAAGTTATACATAATTTTTAGTGTTTTAAAATTAAAAATTTTAAATAAATGTGCCTTACTTGGTTCCGTTTCAAGATAGTGGCTCTAAAATTATACGATTTTGGTTTTTGTATTTTTATTCACCTCGATTAATGGATTTATTTTCAGAAAACGCAATTGTTTACATTGGTAGGCCTAATGATATACCATTTCAAACAATGTCACTTTAAAAAAAAAGTTCAAAATTTAAAAAAAAATAATAATATTAGACATATATTAAATGCAACAAATTTAACTGTCCCTAAATATAAATGACCAAAGATGAATAATAAACCCGGATATCGATCAAATAAATGGTGAAATTATTAATTACAATTTAAAATAATGAGGAACTGTGCAATAAATTTACTAACTACATTATACCAGATTACGTTCAAATAATACTATTTTATTATTAAGAGGCACTCGGCAGTTACTCAAAGTCAAAGGGAGTTATGACAAATTTAATAGAATATAATGTTATATAATTGTAACCATAATTTTTAAAACGAATAATTCATAATCCACATAAATAGTTAGATCATTTGATGCCACCATATTTCAACCTTAAATTCATCCCACTAGTAAAGATTTTACATAAATTCTAACTTTAAACCTAACCAATATTAAAAGTGTGATTTACCTGTAAGCAGGTAGAAAACCCTTAAAAACCGCAGGTAAAAAGGATTGGGATGATATTCTTAACCAAATCGTTGTTATGACTTTAGTTTCAAAAGAAGGTCCATTTTGACTGACAATTTATTCACCTTGAAATATTTATATTGCATTGCCAAAATGTAAAGTATTTTCGTCAAGAAAATTATTATGTTCACCAAAAATAACTTTTTAGAATTCCAGAAAACCTACCCTACTTGTATGATTAGCCTATCTCTTTTATCAGGTGAAAAGCACTTAAAGTAGGTAAAAGGGGTTGAATGGTATTGTTAACAAAATCATAGTTAGCCTTAGTTTCAAAAACAAGACCAGAAAAACTTATTTTTATACCCCACTCTTGAATTATTTATTGCACTGCCGAAGTATTCCGATAGAGTGAAGGTATTCTTATCAAAAACATATTGTGTCTATTCTTTGACGATTTTAGTACTATCCAATGTTGCACCAAATATTTTTTCAATTCTTCAAATTCTTTAAAATATAAGTTCAAATGCAGGACTAAACAGATAAGAACTAGCTCAAATTTACTGTAGTTAAAATGAACTAATACAATAATGTAGTTCTGGAAAATAACACAACCTACTTATTCCTAATGTTAACAAATTAATAGCCTGCTTTGATGCTATGATAACAATATCATTTTCTAGAACTTTGATTTGCAATTACTTTGTAACGAAGCAAGATACTAAGCTCTAGTTTGCGCAATTCTGTTTCTCTTTTAATAAGCTTTTCGATGGTGTATTACATGACCTACCTTTATATTTTACATTTTTAACCCCCCCTCAAGCACCCAAAACCGTAAAGGTTTAGATATGTAATGCAACACAATATATATACAAAGTTGTGTTAATTTATTTATTTGTAATAACAACAATAATAAAGGAGGTTAAAAGGACTATCTGAACACTCTATATAATATAAGGTTACTTTCGATCAGTAAAAATTCGTTCTTAAGTTTGTTTACCCTAAATATTATTCTCTTTAGTTTGAAATTTTGCGTCATTATCTGCACCGCTATCCCACAGGTTGCTGCAGTCTTGAAAATATTTGTTATTACCTAACAATTCGTCAATAACATCATGTATTGGTCACATTAATTCAAAGTGTATCAGTAATTTGTCTCTCCATTTTCCATGCTTCACTTTGATATTTGGTACAGTTAGGGATTAGTTTAGATGACCCGCCTTAGTGTGTTAATGATATCCTGAAAGGAGTTGACTGACATCGTTTCTTTTGGGGTAATTTAGGTCTCGGATTTTCATTGCTATTGAACTGTCTTTGTTGTGACTGACCTATGCTAGCGAAGAGAGGTTTATAAAAAGGATTTGGCTGTTAGTAAAATGTTGCATTTAACGGTTTTCTGTTAAAATTATTTTGACTTTTAGGAAAATCGTAATGTTTGATAGGTTGTATAGATTTTATTTTTAACTGGAAAATAATTTGTTGGCATACTAAGAGCTTCCACAAACGTTGCGGGATTTCCCCAATGTTTCCAAGCAAATGTTTCCTCAAGTTCTCTTAATAAAACTCAAAAAGTAAATGTGTACACCTACATAGTCACTTATACGCAACGTTTGTTCTTGTTAAAAAAATATGCACTCTGTAAATTCAATAATTTGGTGATTTTTTCATACAATTTAAAAGGTGTGTCATCAACTTCTTCCTTTAATTATGACATTTCAAGATTTAATGTATAGCAATCTCTTTTGTCCAGATATCTAGGTAAAAGTGTTTTCCTTGGTTAACACAAAACACTTAAACAATATTTTCGTTCACAATTTTAATTTATCTTCTTGACATTTTCGTTACTTAATAATATATTTTTATTATGATTGAACTTCTACTTAATAACATGTGTTTATTAAGCAAGGTTCACTCCACTAATGGAAAATACTAGAAAAATTACGCATATTTATTGAGTGAAGTGTCTTTACGACTGCGCTAACTCAACTAATGTTGTTCAACTCGACCGATTGGTTTAAAAAAATGTTTATTAGTTACAATATTAATATTAAAAAAGTAACATTATATTAATTCATATATAATTCGTATAGTTGACTTAGTCGGGCGTTCTAACATCACTGCTTGAACAAAAGGTTTAAGGGAAAGTAGAAAAGTTGACATCTCTGCTGTAGGGTCTTCTATGGTATTGTTGCATTGTCTTATGATAGTATGAACAATATAATTGTAATATGTATCAGATTAACTTTTTGTTAACATCTAATTGAGAAAACTTATTAGTAGCAACAAATGATCATTAATAGAAATTTACTGCAACAAAAACAATTTTATAAAAGGTTGAAATAAAAATTGTACCTAATATAGGTCAGTGCTCTGTTTTAAAGGCTTAAATCCTAAATAACTTACCCTTGGGTATTTGTATTACCATGCATTGCAATCTGCAACAATGCAAAATTGTTCCCTTTCTGAAAAGGCCTCCTATGGTATACATATCGATTTCTCTTCAAATACTGACGAAATACCAATATTCATGTAGGGATGGGATAATGTAGAGACCATTTCAGTTTAAACAAATTAAGATTAGTTTAATTATTATTGAGACGAATAATAATTGTTGTAAAAATGGTAAAACTTCTACAAGCTGTTTTTAAATGTGCTTTTATTATTATGAAGTTATATCAGATTAATTTACATTTAGCATAGTATTAATTAAAAAAGGACATTATTAAATTATATGATTTTTTATTTTATATGGTATAAGTCCCTATTCAACGACTCCAAGCAGAATAAGACTAACTGATAACAATAAAAAAGATTTACGTAAATTAAAATACTTCCTATAGCTTAACTGAATTAGGCAAGCTAAAACAAAGAAAGAAAAGACTTTAGGCCTACCATAGTTTTACGTAAAATTTTTCTATATTCCCAACGCAAGTTAATAATGCAAATATTAGAGAAACGACACTATAAAATACAGTATATTAAACTTACTTCCCACTTACCACGCAGGCTTAGAAGTATATTAAACTTACTTCTATGCAGGCATAGAAAATACTAGAAATGAACTAAATTGGTACCAACGAATTTTTGAAAATGTGTTCCGTCTTTAATACAAGAAAATATATATTTGTTTAGTATTTCGTATATTATTAACAACATTTTGTTGGTTAGATTTTAATTTCAATCATTAATTTTTTTTGGAGCACAAACATTATATTGTATGCCAAACAAATATTTATTTATACATTTTCAAAAAATTCCTTACTACGATTTCAGAAAATTCTTACTGTCAGATATTTTAACATTCTATTTCATTAATAAATAAGTAGGCCTAATAGTAATTCAATTAATCAATTAAGAAACTTTTAGAAGAGGGATGCATTTACTTAAACTGGAACCATTTCATCAAAACACTCCTAAACAAATACACATAGGCCTAGAAATATAAATATCAGTGCATTTTCTCAGATTTGTTTCCATTTTAGGCATCATGAAGAAATGGTATCACTCCGGTTAAGATTACGTTGTTTTTGAATGTTTGATATCAATTAATGTTTTCTTGTGCTGAGTTTGCGAAAATTTACTTACTGTTTACCCACATGATATGTTTGCAAACGACAATATTTTGTACTATTGAGTGCTGTTAAACATACTGTGACTAAAGACTAAACTATACATGTTTAAACTTCAGGCTATTTTTGTATGCTTGCATTTCTGTTATACAAACCAATTTAATTGATGTTACCAACTTATACAAAGTGGAAACATACTGAGACTAGATAGGCCTACTGTAAGTTAGAACTTCAGGCTTTTTAAATTTTCATCCATTCAAAATATATCCATACAACGAATACATTTGAAGTATTATTATACGCTTCAGATTGATTCAATGTATCGAATCGTGAACATTGATGTATATCGAATTTTTGTAGTTTGTAGTTTGATGTAAAGTACGGTAAACATTAATTATTTATGTATTATATAATTTTATAAAGTGAAAATTGTGTGTTCCTGTTAAGGAGGGTAAGTTAAATTGCTCTTCATTGTTTCGTTGGAATTGTTGATTTCAACAAACCTCCGGCGAACCATAGATAACCCACGAACATTGAGTAGACATTTTGCAGTGAAGTTGTAAACATTAATTTGTGAATAATATTTCACAAATAGACAAATTGTTTAGCTGTCTTGTATTAGGAACATAATTATAAACTGGTGTTTTCAGATTTTTTTAAAAATTTGCATATATTTGTATACACTCTGTTTAAAAATAAATTATCAACACTTTTGAATATTTAAAACAAACAAAAATTACTTCGTTTTATGTAAGCCTAAAGTGGGATTTTGTTCCAATACTGGAAATTTTTTGCTTCCTGAGCTGCTAATAACTTTTAAAATTGTACATCAATAAATTTGCTACTTGCATATATGAACTCATTGGACCTTTTTCTATAAAAAAAGCTACTGAACACTTTTTTTGGATTGGGATAAATTTACTAATTAATACATTTAGTGAATTTTTGAAAAAAAAATGCTTGCAAAACGCAAAATAAATCCGCGTGAATTGACAAGGCCAGTTTTGCCACTACCAGGGTTAACTAATTTAATAATTATTACAATTGAAAGAGATTTACATATTATCTTATTTGATTCATAACTTTCGTTTTCCTGTTGTGGAAGGCTGCTTTTTCAACTTGCTCTTCTCCCGTTGGTAAGAAGACAGCAAAGATATTATTTTATTTGTACACTGGTCCGCAGATACATCCATCTCGGCGGATATTTCTCGCCAGCATCTGCTTTCATATTAAAAAAAAAAATCCTTATGCAGAGGATCCAAAAGAATAATTTGGTTGTTGTTGGAATCTATTTATTTTATTAAATTCGTTTCAGAAAAATCTATATTTAATCACTGGAAAATTAATATCTTGAAAAACAATAATCTCATGCGATCTAAAAACAACCAAGATTTCACTCTACCGTTCAAATATGAACGGCGAATATTCAAAGTGTTCGTTGATAAACCCGTCAGCAGATGGTTCACTGCGAGCGTACCTCGCGCCTCGTACAAATATGACAAATTCAATGCACAAGAGTGGCGCGCGTGCAGCGCAGCGTGCAATTTTGTAAGCACCTTTATGTTATACTTGTATTTTATTACGTAATGATAAGTTGTAGAAATAGGAGAGTCCGGTAATCGTGTTTATTAACGTTCGCATGCGCAGTCCGATTTAATTAAAAAGATACGTCTGAGTTTAACAAGATGTGAATTGAGTTTAAGTTTAAAGTGTTTTATTTTCTATTCATAATTAATTACATTTAATTCTGTAAGTTACATTTTTTTACCTTTAGAAATATAATTGAAAATTACAATTACGTAGGCATTTTCTTGCGAATACGTCACTACTTCTGCCGCAATATGGCTAGGTGTTCTAATGTAAACTTTCGCCCTGAAATTTAAGCAAAAATAAACGGTATCTTAGGTTGCAATATAATTTGAGATACAGTACTTGCAAAACTTGACTTACCGCGTCATCGATAGTAATGCCGTGACTTTATAAGGGTTACGTTTGCACAGTGATGAAGATATTGTTTTTTCTTTTGATGAAATACACTAAACTGATATTGTGGTCGATATTGTCAACTATTGTAATAATTCATCTAGTTTTACTTGCCGCATCGTTTGGCAAACTTGAACTGTTTGAAAATAAATAGACTATGTATTATATTCTATAGATAAATATCAAACCCGTAAGTATGTGCAAATTACGCTGTGTTACTGGATATAATATACGGAAAAACTCGGTTGTGAAATTTAAGCCTAATGTGCCAAATGAATTTATAATTCATTCATTATTACAACTTATCTTTTTTTATTGATAATTGTTTAGTGAATGTGGTAGAGGGTGTTGTTAAACTAAAGTGGAGGGTATATTTAAAAAGAATTGTTTGCCTTTGAAGATTTATGACGGTCTGCTGTCAAGGGTTCTAAGAAGTCTTGCTTACCTGTTATTCTCTTGTCCACAGAAGTCAACTTTTTCATTTAACGCGCATATTTGTAAATTGTTAACACTATATTATAAGAACAAATTATGTGTTATCTAGTAAATTAATAATTCAGGTTCATATATTGCCGTGCATATCTACCTAAAGTTAATACCTAACATTTCATTGACAACAAATTCTACATAAAGTAAATTTTGTCAACAAAATACTGCCAATAAAAAATAACAGACAGACGTGGGACTGCCGTCAGAAGTGAACACTTTTTAGCTTCATATAGTTAACTTTATTTTCAGGTTATGAAGACGTTTTTTTTTTAAATCTATGTATTAATGATGTAATATAGCCTTAAATATTTGCGGAGATGCGACGGAGCCTTAAGTAAGTGTGGAGATAAGATAGAGTCTTAAATAATTGCGGAGATGCGATGGAGCTTTAAACAATTGCGGAGGATCGACGGAAACTTAAATAATTGCGGATATGCGACAGTGTCTTAAATAATTGCGGAGATGCGACGTACTCTTCAATATTTGCGTAGATGCGATCGAGTCTTAAATAATTGTGGATATGAGACGGAACCTTAAATAATTGTGGAGATCCGATAGATAGAGCTTTACATATTTATAAATACTGAACCTTAGTTTTGCGTTTACTGCTCGCAGTCTTTTCTTTGGACACCGTTTAAGTGATGACGCGCGATTCGCCTATTGTTCAGGCATTGTCGAATTACAATTCTTTACGAAAAATGTGTTAATTGTTTGTAGTAATTGACGAGCATAGTATAAAAGCCAAATCACAGCTTTAAATAATTTCAGAGATGCGATGGAGCCTTAAACAAAGTGCGTCCGTGCGTTGACGGTGACGACGACGGCAACGTGAGTTCAATCATTCTTTTCTATGCAAAAAGTGCCCAACGCGCCTAAAGAAGTTTACACTTCAAAAATAACATATAAAGACAGAAAAGTATAGAATATTTATTTATATTCCATTAAATAGTTTTAATTGGATGCCTTTAACACAACATTCTGGATGACATTATAAAGGGTTTACATATTATATCAATGAAACAATACATAAAAAGCTTTTTACATAAGGCGAATTCGCTTTGTAAATTAAGTACGATCTATACATCGGAATATGCCGCTGTAAGCAAGAACTTTAAAATAAAAAATAAAAATATAAAGTAATGCTATGATTAAATTTATAAACATTAAATAACAAATCGTGTATTTAGGGCCTAGCCTCTTTTCAAAATAAATCCGAACCATAGGCTACCATTCTGCCGCTATACGCAAACTTCGTTAAACATGAATTGCGTGCTATTTAAGGATTACTGATTGAAACACTAAATAATAATTTATGTACTTCTATAGTTCCTTTGCTAAATAAAATCGAACCACACCACGAAGTTTGACGCTATAAGCAGGCTTCGTCAAACGTGAATAAAGAGCTACAGTTTACTGTTGAAAAATATGTATGATGTCATTTACGAAATAGACCCAAACTACGAAGTTTACTTCTGTACATCATAAAGGAAATTGGTTACCAAGGACTGCCGAAAGGATATGGTTAGGGTAGAATCAGGTATAAATAAACGGCAACGTCGCAGGACGCCACTGTAGCTGGTTTTGGTTAGTGATATACCTGCATAGAAGCAATAGTACATGAGTTTGGTTAATTATATACAGTAGACGCAATAATGATGGGGTTTTGAACGGATTCAACAATGATAGAGATTTAAACTTTTACATTCACTTTTTATTGTGACGTATATATAAAAAACTAAAGTAAGAACCATGATTTTCACTTATAATAACCCATATATACTACAGTAATAATATCATTTACTCCACTATTACTGGTGGACGCAACACGACTGCTTTTTGTATAGACGCAATAATGATAAAAAAGTGTAAATATATATATATATATATATATTTATTTATGTGCTCGCACTCTATCGGTAATTTTGGTTTTTACCAGAAAAAATAAATATAGGATATTATTCTGCACATTTTAGTTTTTTACACGACCTTATAGCTCGTCTGGTTCCCCAAAAACGTAAGTTTTCACCTGAGAGCGAACGAAGCAGCGCGTGTGCCGGGCTGGAGGCTGAGGTGGAAATAAATTCTACTAATATATTTTTCGTACTAGAATGAAACTTTTTTGGACTTTATCTAAAAACAAAAATACATAGGAGGTTATTCTAAACATTATATTTTATACACGATCTTATGGCCAGTTTGGCTAGCCCAAAATCAAACGTAAAATACCGTAAAAGTACCCAGTTCTAATTAACGTGGGGGATTTTACTGTGGATTGGAACAGTTTCTGATCCAAGACCACTAGGTCGAGGACTTTCCGATGAGAGCGTAACGAAGCAGCGCGTGAGTCAGGGCTGGAGGCAGAGGTGCTAACAAATTCTATACTAATATATTTAGAACACGTAGGAAGCTATTCAGCAAATAATTGGTCAAAACCCTAAACATATAAACTCAATTTTGGAAATTCGCTGAACTCACGTCAGCGGTTCAGCTGCGTGATCGATTTATTTTAAGAATAACACTATTCACTAGTAAACCGTAAAAGACTTTTATCTCTCCTTAAAAATTTTGTATTTTGTAGCGAAGTTGGTATAAATACTCAGCGAAACGTTTAGCAGATATTAACTGAAGTTTGACAAAAATAGATGCTTTGTATCCGTGCAATTTTAAGATTTTATCTTGTCCACAAGCTTCCTCGATCTTTTAAAAAGAAAATGGCACCAACCCCAGCCTGAGGATAGCTCCCGGTACGTCTTACAACACTTGTTCGACTACAATGTTGTTTCCATGGGAACGGGTGCAAAGGTCAACTGCCTTTGAGAAGGACACACATTGATTAATAGCTCAACTTAACCCTAATTAGTTAGTATGTCGTTGTACTGGCCAATCGCACAACTTACATCTTGTAGTTGGGGGTACAAGGACATCGTTCTTAACTGAAGTACTACGCGGCGACTGTGCGCACTCTACCGAAAGAGTCAACTAAATGATCTTAAACAGTCCACTTTTGAAAATCAACCCGAATCGATAGTTGAAAACAACCTTTGGGAAAACTGATGTTCATAAAAACGACTATCTGTCGTACTTCGCCTGTGTTCAAAATTAAAAAACATTACAAATTCATTCATGAAATCTATAATTATTTAAAGTTAAACTAATTAATATCAAATAAATATAGACATTTAAGCTTTCTTTCGATATTGTCATGTGAGACTTGGCATTTGAGTAGGTCTATATTTTTCAATTAACAGAAGTTTAAACTTTTATGATTTTATTAAAAAAGCAATAATTTATACCAACAGCCCAAGAAAGACCATGAGCATGTGCTACCCATACATGTCAGGAAGCTGTCACGACAGAAATAATGACATGTATACTACACATAATATAACCTATACATTGTAAACATAACCTTAATTGGTTCACATAATATTGAATCCAGCTGATGAACAAAATCAACTATTATGTTAACGAATAAATCATACGATGCAACCTTGCGTGTGCGCTATACTCTTTTGTCACTCACGTACGGACGTACACTCGCTACTCAGCTGATCATTTACTAAGGACAGAGAAACGGATGCGTGATAGAAAATCTAATGTACTTTTAAAATTACAATGTTTGTTGTGTAATAGTTATTTGTGTCTTAAGAAAAAAAAAGTATCACTTTGTTGCCCTGAAAGGAAATGTTCCCGAACGAGGGCGGTAATTTTCTTAAAGCGACTAAGATACTTTATTCCCTTCAGACACACAACATTTCTCCTCCAGCTTTAGTATTAAGAAATAATTTGCATTTTACTATAACAGAAACTTTGTTAAAACATTCATATTTACAAAAACTATTGAGGTTATGCCAAGAATACACAGATATTGATGCATTGTTGTTTAAGCAGTTGCTTTACTAACATACGATTTAGCGGGTGCTAAAGTGCCCACATAAAAAACATTGAGTAAACTTTCCAGCCCGCCTACAGGATGATAAGGACTTTTCCGCTATCCGGATGATAAGTTGTTGCTACTCTATAATGAGACAGAAAAGACCTCTTAAAGTAGTAGCTGGAGGGGAAAAAACAAAAAGGTGTGTTGTCTGAAGAGGAAGTGGTCCTGTTTACAACCTGATTGTATTAATCATCTAGAGAATGTGTTCAAAGAGTGCAAGGAGTTCATTGCGAAACACGCTGAATAACCAAGAGAAAGAAAGAGAACCACCAGGATAAATTAAACAAATTTCTACCCAATATCGTATTATCATGTTAATTCACTTGAATTTTTGCCGTTTTGCAAGCATTTTTTGGAAAATCCGAGGAATTCATATATGAAACTAAAATATTGATTGAAGTAAATTTTTAAAAGTTATTATTAGCTCAGGAAGCAAACCATGTTCAGTAACGGAAAAATCCAACTTTAGGCCTACATAAACAGTAGAAAACGTTTTTGTAATTTTTTCAAAATATACAAATTTTTGTAATTTAGTTTTAAATGTAAGTGTACAAAATATATTATATAAATATTTATTATACTATGTATTTCTTATGCGGATTTTTAATAACTTTGACCCCCCAAACCCCCAAAAAATTCGAATTTTTTGAAAACCTTTCTTAGAGAGCACCTATGGCCCTAGAGGAAGCTACATACCAAATTTCATTCCAATCCGTTCAATAGTTTTAGAGAAACCGTGATTTAGTAACTTTGACCCTCCCAAACCCATCCTAAAATTTCGAATTTTTTGAAAACCTTTCTTAGAGCACCTATGGCCCTAGACGAAGCTACATACCAAATTTCGTTCCAGTCCGTTCAGTAATTTTTGAGAAATCGTGATCAGTGAGTCAGTGGATTTGGCTTTTATATATATAGATAGATTATATTATTATGTTATAACTGTTACAGCAAAATGAAACATAACCTACTTCAATAAAGTAAATTACAACATAAACAAACCACGTTATATTAATAAAACATGTACTGTTATAATCAACTGATCTGTGATTTTATATCTGTTCAATAGAACTCCAGATGATAATAAAACATGTGCTGTTATAATCAGCTGATCTGTGCTATTCAGTTGATCAGTAAAAACAATTTTAATGAATAGAAAATATTTTAAATTCCATTTTTAAAATATTAAATGAAGGAATAGCAACATTTTAAGACAAATGGGCAAATATAGAGTTAATTACATTTCATTTAACACAAACCGCATGTCAATCGGCCCAATAGAATTCCAGATATCACTCGGAATAGGCTTACAAATTTTCCCCATGTTAAATTGCCATAAGAGATTTTAATTTCCGTTTTTAGAAAATTTAGTGAGGTAATGGCTTAAATCCAAGCAAAATGGGCATTATACAGACAATTACCTTTAATTTGGTACCAACTGCGTGTATATCGGTCCAATAAAACTCGAGATCTCACTCTCACTCGGATTACAAAAAATCTTTTCAAATTAATAGGTAAATGTATTACCCAAAAATGAAATTTTATTATAACATATTGTAGAGAATAAATCATAGAATCGAACTGTAAACTTGAAAATTCTTATTTTATAAACTTATTTCACTAAATTAGATCAACTAAACAAAACTCCCACAAACGTATCGTATACAGTTCCAGACGCTGTGGACAATGGGTAAAAGTAACGGATAACGCGCCTAGGGCTATGAAGAAATGTAAGCATTTCACGGAACACTCGACCCGAATAGACTAAATGATGTTTACCTTAAACCAAACGAAAATATAGAGTTTCCTCTTCAAAGCGATATAAATATCATTATACAAATATATTGATTTGTAATGGATTGCAAAATGTGCTTTATCGTTGGTTGAAAACTGTCCAATTACAAGGGTTTACAGTAAATTTCATATATAAGAAACAGAGTGACGAATGATTGGAAGGCAGTGTTAGTTCAAATCTTGAAGAATCCAAAAGTGTCTTATATTATTTCAAAACAAGTCTGAATAACGATTTTGAGCCTTAGAAAAGTGACAAGTTTGTGTAGTTTTTGTGTTTTCTCGCGCGGCGTCAGCTCTTTTAGACAACTACAATTTTAAAACGATGATTACATATTATAAATATGTTTTAGAACAAATTTGTAAAGACAAAAATTAAAGTTTAAAGCATTTCCTTTCCAATGGATTTTATTTTATTGAGATTATAGTGGGTGAAACATTCAATACAATCAGACGTTACAAAAATGTTGTATGCCACCAGTTCTCAGCGCTGAGACGTCACTATAGTTGTAGTCTGGCGCTTGCAGAGTAAGCTGAAACTTTACTTTCACATCCGATATGTCCACGCCATATTCTCCAGATTGTGCAATAATATATCCTAAAGTATTTACCATTCATTTGTCACCTCCCTAAGTTAAAGTCGGATCACATGACACCCAGCACTATAATGTGCGTTCATATTTCTCCATGTCTACAACTTGAGTTATGAATGACTGGGAAATTTTGCTGCGTGAAACCAGTTTGTTAAGGTCAACAACATTCGTCTAACTCTTACTTCTTTGGGGGCATCACGATATTCTAACAAGGCGGTGCCTGTTGTGTGAGAAAAATTAATCAATATCAACCAGATATCAACTCGACTACGAAGCCGGACTGAGAACATTGAACAGTGCACATTCGCGCGTGTTTCGTCAGTACAAAGCTTTGCCCCATTTACTCGACGTGAACACTTACTCGACCCACTAAACGATAGTGATACAACCTTCTAATATAGAAGATATGTTGGTTATTACAATTGGTAACATAATAAAATTCCAATATTTTGTTACATAGTTACGTATATAATAGGCCTACGTTTCATCTTCAAAGAAGTACGCTATGAAATGATTTAGCTATAGAACAATCTTAAATTTAAAACCATTTACAGTATTTCTTTTATTTTGTTATCATAAAATTGTTTGCAAGAGCTCTCATTTTAATCACAATCACAATACGCTTTGCTTTTTACATTTTTATAATCCCGTTCGTTTTTATGTAATTTAATTTGTTTAAATACAGTTCTAGGTCTGAATTTGTTTTGTTACACAGCAAAAAATGAATATTTAAAAACTAGAAAGCTCCCGTGAAAAATCACAGACAGATTAGTTAGATACACATCAGAAATTCATAATTTGAAAAAACACTATTTAAAAACAAAACAAACTTTATCTAAATCTACGTATGATGACGGTGATTTTTATCTCGGTAATTGTAAACAATTATAAGGATTGTAAAACTGTAGGCCTATTTGTTAAAATTTTGTATTTATATTAATTATTATATATCCAAATAAAGATAAAAATATTATATTTTAATTTCTTTCTAACTTCATATTGATAGCAGGGGTGCAGAAAATGTTTTAGCACACAAAATTTCCCCAGAACACACTTTTTTTCACTAAAAATTTCCCCAAAATTGTTCGCAATTCGCTACAGATGAGCCAGACATTAACACAGTTTGTTTATATATTTCAACATATTTATCGACCTTATGTTTTAATAATTTTTATTATATTCATTATAAATTCCAATATACATCTTAAAAAAATAATAATAGCATTATTTTTACTTAATTAACTACGGTGAAATTAAATATCTACAGTGAAATATCTTAAGATGGTCACAAAAGGTTTAAAAAAAAAAAAATACAACTTGATTATTGCTATTTTATTATGTTTAAAAGTAGGCCTAAGGTTAATTTATAAAATATGTTTTATAAAAGTTCTTTGACAAAGATCTTCGATAGTGTAATGGGCCATCTTTTATAATATATTTCTTTATTAAAATTTAAGAGGTTGGCATTTTACCTTTTATAAACAAGTCCAATGTGGTACTTTTAAGTACAAGTCCAAAATGTTTTATAAAAGAGAATCACTTTTCAAATCTTTTATATTAGGTGGATACCATCTTTTATAAAACATATTTTATAAAATATTTTACAGTGTAACACGGGCCTAATACTTAAGTGGTTAAAACAAAGTTAAATGTTATCTTTAATTAGTTCCAATTAAATTACCGAATTACCTACCACAGTGACTACGGAAAATCGTCCGGACAGATCACACGAATTGAAAGAAAATTAAACTTAACAATTACTTTTCATTTGTTACATTTAGTTCAAAAATAAGTGTTCCCGACACGCTACGACTTTTTAACTGTCAAAATCAGTTCTCCCTTACCCCAAAACACATAAAAAACTTTTCCATCATTGTATTTTTAAAATTTTGATCCAAAAACGAGACCCCGACGCGCTACGACTTTTTAACTGTCAACATCGGTTTTCCCGTACCCAAAAACATATAAAACGTTACCTCACACTGTACTTTCAAAATTTTGATCAATAAACGTGATCCCGACGCACTACGACTTTTTAACTGACAAAATCTGTTTTCCCGTACCCAAAAACATTTAAAAAGATACCCCACAATGAATTTTGATCCAAAAACGTGATCCCGACGCGCTACGACTTTTTAACTGTCAAAATCGGTTTTCCCGTACCCAAAAACATATAAAATGATACCCCACACTGAATTTTCAAAATTTTGAACCAAAAACTAGACCTCGTCGCGCTATGACTTTTTAACAATCAACATCGGTTTTCCCGTACCCAAAAACATATAAAACGATACCCCATACTGAATTTTCAAAATTTTGAACCAAAAACTAGACCCCGTTGCGCTATGACTTTTTAACTGTCAACATCGGTTTTCCCTTACCCAAAAACATATAAAACGATACCCCACACTGAATTTTCAAAATGTTGATCCAAAAACGTGACTCGCAAACTCGTTTTTTTTGTACCCAAAAACATATAAAACGATAGCACCACACAGTATTTTCATAATTTTGACCCAAAAATGTGACCCAGACGCGCTCCGCCTCACGGTAGAAAGCTCACACGCTTTTCAAACTCTCCGCAAAAAATTACGAAGATTTTGGTACAAACAGGTTTTCTACGACGTCTGTGGGTGCTTATACCGTGTATAAAGTAACACTGACACATAAAAATACATCGCATCATTTCAATACTTCGGCATTTTAATGCAAGCCGAAGTAATACAAAATGAGTACGCACATCACACATTGTACGCATTTTACTGATAAAGACTGATTTCGAATTTCGGTAAAAGAAAATTTAAAAACATCGGCAATACCTATACATTAAGTAACGTATAATTTGGTTTAATATGATTTAATTCTAATCGCTTAAATAATATCATTTGTATGAAACTAATCAAAATTTTCATACCGGTATCATAATAATCTATATATTAATAGGCAAGCACAAAACTTGTCGTCCTTTTTTCTCAGCTTGTGTGCATCGTAGGAGAAATTCGCGCATACCGTTAGAAAGGTAGTGTCCTGTAGATGAGCAGAATCCCATTATAATTTACATCGATCCTCAGGGATACACCCCAGTGGCCCTCAAAGTTTCAATGTTAATCTTATGGAAGGTCAATCTTAAGGAAGAAGAAGAAAGATTTCTTTTGATTTTATCAGGGGCACAAAAAACAGCTGTTCGTATGAAAAGCTTAAAACAGCTGATTTTGATCAACAGCTGATTTTGATCAACAACTGATTTGGATCAAAAACTGAATATAATTTTAGGTTAGGTAAATCAAGCAATAGCGAAGCATTGCCGGGTCCACTAGTAATTTTTTATACCCAACGAATGTATTTGAACGCCCGTCAAGAATCAGGAAACTGCCATCATCAACCGGCACAAAAATATCGTATCGGCGGCTCGGCCGTACGATATTTTATGCGGTGAAGATTAATGTTGTATCGCGGCTCCACCGTACGATATTTTGTGAGGTGAAAATTAAATAGGAACCCTGTCCGACTTGCAACTTGAAACAGAGAGCAGACAACACACAACACACTTTGTGTGTGTGAGTTGGTGTGTTTGTATATGTATCATACAAACCGATTAAGCTGACCTTTGTTCCCATTCATTTCTTATCTATTTTTCCCCAAAATAATTATATTTTCCTTATTTTTGTTGGATTTTTCCCCGGCCAAAATTTCCCCAGCTCAGTCCCAATTTCCCTCGAACCTCGTTCGGGCGTTCGGACATATTCTGCACGCTTGATTGATAGATCAAATTATTGAGAAATTATTAATATTTTAATAAAGAAATTAAAAATGGAATATTATGTTTATATGTTATACGAAGATGTACGAATGTTTCTGAAGTTAGACGTTATACAATGGGTATCTCTTCTTTAAACTTATATAAATGAATAATAAAAGGTTGTATTTATATTCATTTTATAACCTCAATGCAAATCTTATAACGTATTAGCCTATAGGGGCTACATTAGTTCTTTAACTCATATTTTAAAAAAATCAAATTCGCATTGATTGTAGTTCTAAACATAACCCCCAAGTATAATCTACGCTAAGTTTTGTATAAGTATTACATATGATGGACGAAATCAGCTGTTATATTATGTTGTTACTCACGTAAGTACGGGCGTACACTAGCTTTTATAGGAGTTGATATATAATTAAAAGTGAATCGCAAGCAGGATCGGCAATTTTATAAAGAATGTTAAGTTTCTCAAGAAGAAATTTTCTCACCACTTCATTACAAAATATCTTACTTATATAATAATTAGGGGCTCTGCCATTGGACGCTTCGCTTCCCAACCCCGCCTCGGCCTTCGGCCTCAGATGGCTGCTTCGCTTCGCTCGCAGTTGGAAAATTCGCTAGAGAATCTCGTTAATCTTCTGTCAACTAAAATTATGAAACCAGGCTTAAATATATTAACAGTAATTTCAAGATTAATTATAACCTCAAATACATGCTTTAGAAACGTGAGAGGCTTTCATTACGATTGTAGTCCTAGTTATACTATCTTCTGTCAACTAAAGTTTTGAAACCAGGCCTAAATATAGTAGGCTAAAAATTATTGCAGGATTAACATAACCTCAATACTATGTTTAAGAAATGAGCCAGGCCTATATTACAAAATTGACTATTAGAATTTATTTATCTTTGCCAAGTTTACCTTTTTTTTGACAAAATAAATTGTTAAATCAGGCCCAATTTAATCTAATTCCAACATGCTAAAACAGTATAAATTAGCTTGTTTTTGAACAGTAATTAAAAACTATCCAATGAACAGCTGATTTTGGATAATACTCAAGCTCAGTTCTATTCCACTCTATTTCCAACGTTCTAAAACGGTATAATAAATTGGCTTGTTTATAAATAGCTGTTTTAATCGCTTTATTTACTATTTCGTTGTTATTTTGTAACCAACATGGCAACCCATAAGACCCTATGTTAAAATTTTTCAACTTTTAAATTAGATTTTCTCAAAAAATTGCATTTTTACACGAAATACAACTATATGGGTGCACTTAAAAATAAAAATTACACCTAAATACAAAATTTCTTTGAATTCGTTACAGCCGTTTTCAAGATCCGCGACAGATACAAAGATAGATACAAGAATTGCTCATAAGGATTCAGTACACCCTTTAACGTTTGGAGACCCTTTGGTACTTAATTCTGGAGATCTACCCAGCCGATTTTAGTGCGGATTTTTTTAAATGAAATAAACTATAGTTATTATTATCAAAAAATTATGAAATGCAAATTTTTTCATTGGAGTTTTTATAAGGGCACTTTTCGAGTTTTTTTGGTTTTAGGTTAAACATCTATTGATCATCTATTTCTGGAGATCCACCTGTCCGAGTTTAGTGGAATTTGTTTTAAATGAAATAAACTATAGTCATCATTATCAAAAAATTATGAAATGTAAATTTTTTCATTGGTGCCCTAGTAAAGGCACTTTTTTGAGTTTTTTGGTTTTAGGTTAAAACCCTATTGATATCTATTTCTGGAGATCTACCAGGCCGATTTAAGTGGAATTTGTTTTAAATGAAATAAACTATAGCCATCATTATAAACAAATTATGAAATGTAAAACTTTTCATTGGAGCACTTATAAGAGCACTTTTTGAGGTTTTTTGGTTTTAGGTTCAAACCCTATTGATATCTATTTCTGGAGATCTATACCCGGCCGATTTTAGAGCGGTTTGTTTTAAATGAAATACACTACAGCCATCATTATAAAATAGTTTTAAATGAGGCAATATCAAAGCGCTCAGCTGCAATAATCTCCACTGTTTGGTCACCGCTACATTGGGTGGAAGCGCTGGAATCACCGGTTGCTGGAACAGAACCTTAAAATCTTGCCACTGAGTATATACAATTTTTTAAGGATATTTTACAATTAAAGCTTTAATAAATAGGCTACACCTCAACTGTAAAAAAATGGTGGATAGCTGGTATAAGAAGCATTTCGGACAAATGTTAATAGGAAGTGTTTTCTTTGTTATGATCCATATGACTCTTCCCTGATTTATCTCTGCGAATTACATAATCCCATGTCACCCATAATCACATAGAAATATACAGTCGTCGCTTTTCCCAAAAGTACGCGTTAGAGGAAGAATAGGGGTTTTGAGCAACATTTCGGAAATATCTTTAAAACTATAACTTATATCACAACAATATTTACAAAATAGTTTTACGTCCCTTTCTAAGGACACTCCACACGACAGTATATTCGAATGTATTTATTTTTGGGTACCAAACTTTGGCCCCTCCCAAATTCAAAGACAAATATTTATGCATTCTGGTTATTCAACGCGCTTTATCAACAATACCAAATTTCAGTGCCATACAAGTACCCGTTCTGAAAAAAACTACTATTAAACACAGGGAAACAACGTTGATCCTACAAAGGTTATATTTTTCCATTTTAAGGTGCCGAACCCTAAAAATAATAATAAATACAAATTTATAACTGTGTATGGCAGGATAATATTTACATTTCCTCCAGGTTCATCTTATTGTTTCAGAAATTGAAACGTCTGCACTCCAGCTTGTTTGCATTGGGGTCAATTACGTCCTTAGAGACACTCCGACTACCAGCATTTCATTATATAAGCAGGTATTTTCTAGAAACATTACTTTTGAACTCGAAGCTTGTTACAGACAGAAGCGCACTACACTTTACTTAATACAGTAAGACTTGTGGGTAGAATACCCTTTATCTGTGGCTAGAAATGCTGTCTCAACCTTTTTTACAAATATTTTTACTGTCAACAATTGACTTCCATATTATTTTAATGAACCGATATCGGTTTGACTGAAGTTCGTAATAAAATAATAACCTCCAGAAAAGCAAATTTATGAGAAAAGCTGATGTGATTTATCGAAAAAGTATTACAAAAATAATTCCATCACGCAGCTGATCCGCTGACGCAAGTTTAGCGAATTTCCAAAATTAAATTTATATGTTTTGAGTGTCAACGAACTATTTGGGAAATTAGTCTACTCACGAAGGCGCTGAATATGAAAGGCCTGTATGTATGAAATGATTATAACAGTAGAATTGTTTTGCAACAAAACCTCCAGCTTCGACTCACGCGCTACTTTGTTGCGCTCGCAGCGCCAAACTCACTTTGCGAGCTTGCACCTCGACCTTGCGGCCTCGAATTATGAACTGCGTCGCTTTGCTCAGCAAAACTCACCAACGTACAAACTCAGTCGTCGGCCTCGGTTCAAAAGATGCCCCCACGTGGATTTGAACCGCGTACTTTTATGGTACGGTATTTTACATTTTGATCGATTTTGGGGAAACGAAGCGAGCTATATGGTCGTGTAAAAAACAAAATGTGCAGAATAATATATTTAATTAATTTGTTTACAAAAAACCCTCAAAAATTTTCATTCTAGTACGACAAATCTAAAAACATAGTTACTTCCTGTCGAAAAACCTATTTACTGTTGATTTTTTGGCAAACGAACCCGTCTGAGCGAATTAGACAACCAACGTGTGTACAAAATTTGGGCCAAATTGTACTTAAAATTCTGTCGTTAAAGTGCGAACACATATGCCTATATATCACAGTACAATACAACATTTTTAAATGATACCCAAAAACGTGTTCTTTGGACCATGATCGGTACTCATTTACTACTCCCGACCTCAGATCTCAGTATAAGGGTCACTACAATAGCTCTTCTTTTCCTATGCAAATTCGCTAAAAAGTCCAGCTGGACGTAAATAACACCTACAATCTACAATGATAAAAGGAAACTGAGTGAATTGACAGCATTTAGGCCATTCGAAAAATCTCTATACAAAATTTCATGGATTAAATTGATTCAGAGAGAAGGGAAGGAAAGGGCAATGCTTGCGTAACAGTATTAGATTGTAAGCTCTTCTGTCGATTTGTTTCTTCAGTTAGATTTATAGCGTAGTCAGAGTGTACACAAGGGATGGCAAATTTATTGTCGTACTGACCTGCTCCAACCCTGTGCCAATTTAATCATAAAGTACATTGTAATCAGATTGATTTTTTGTTTAACTAATTTAGTAATGGAGATCTAAAATACAAAATGTATTTGTGAATTAAACTCAAGTTAAAATTTTGATAGCCAGTCTGGAAAATTTATAATATATTTGGCCTTTACATTTGGGCGCTTTCCTGTCAGAAAAAGGCACAATCAGGAGAGAGCACGGGAAAGAGCCTAGCTGTAAAGGTTACAGTTGGAGTGGGGGATTAGCGTACGCGCTAGCATGCAAGTAATCCCATGCCTAGAGTTTTCTAGAAGTCTAAAGTTGGTGCGAGTAACCCACACGTATCGCGTTAATTATTTCAGCCATAACATTATAGTATTTATTCGCACCTTTAGGACCTGATTCGGGGTTTTACTTTGAGTTTTAAGAGTTGATGTTAAACTTTCATCAGCACCAGGCGCGCACTCACGGGGGGGGGCTAAAGGGGCTGTAGCCCCCCCCTCAAGAAAAAAAAATTACATTCTGTTTTTAAATGCGCCAATAGTGGACACATCGCATACTGAATACTGGTTTGCGGGAGTTACATTTCACTACAACTACGAAATAAATAGCTGCATTGCTGCATTCCTATTCCTAAGAAATGCACTAAAAAATAAATAAAACGTATTTCATATATTCCAAACTCCGCAAAGGAAAACTCCTGTATTACATTTGTATACAGGACAAACTAACTATAGGCCTACATACAATATAATGAAAGTTGTGCAAAACAAAAATATAATTTAAATATGTTTTATATAAGAATTGCTTATGTAAGCTAAGCTTTAATAAGTTTGATTTAATTTACATGACTATTTCACACTAGTGCAAATATAAACTATAGGGGAGGTTATACTAAAGCAAATTAGTCACTAATCAATGTCCATTAAAAAAAATAAAGATCACCAAGCGTTAAAAACTAACTAGGGTAACTTGTTTCTAGTTACAAGTATTTTCTTTCTTATGAATACTTAACATAAAAAATAGAGATCACCAAACATAAAAACATGCGTTGTCTAGATATCTTTTAGCCCCCTCTCCACCTACATCAACGTCGCGTCCTTTCTCGTTGTTTTTATGATTTCCAGATTACCTTACGTCATTTTGCTACCTTAACCGGTAACCTATTAAATAGTGATAATTAATAAATAGTAACGGTAATGATGATGATAAATAATAATAATTAATAATAAAATATATTATATATAGGGTGTATCTAAAATGCACTTCAATCTCTCGGAAACTGATACTATAGCTAAAAATAAGAAAAAGGTTTCTACTTGACGAAGACCCAAAGAAGACTCAATTTTGTTTTGTAAAACAGCTGATATAAAAGATTTTGTCAAAATAAAACCTAAAATCTTATTTAATCTGCTGGGTTTTATCATTCATTCCTATAGTCCCTACTCAAAACTTGCATTCAAAGAGCTAAAATAAACTTAAGGGTCGGCTCTAGCTGTCGGCCATGTTGGCTGACACTCCATAAGATCAATGTTAAATTAAAATCCAAATTTTTCCTTTATTTTTGATCTGAAAATTATAAACGATATGTAATTTTAAAGCTATGGTCAATATGCATGCAAATGGCTTTTTAAAAACTAAGAAAAACATTGTGTTTAATATTTATTAACAATTTAAAACATTGATTTTTAATATTTTTTTATGTTGTCACTATTAATTACAGCGAAAAACTACCAAGCCATTCGCATGAAGAATTTCGTCCCCAAGAGTTTGGTATTTTTTTTTTAAACGCTATTTGAACAATTGCGTGTTTTAAATGGATTTAGGCTGAGCAATGTCCGTGTAACCTATCGGCGCTATAGGGTGATTTTAAATATTTTGTTACGTTGTAACTATTAATTATAGCGAAAAATTACCAAGCCATTCGGATGAAGAATTTTGTCGCTAAGAGTTTGGTATTTTTTAAAAACGCTATTTGAATAATTGCGCATTTTAAATGGATTTAGGATGAGCAATGTCCGCGTAACCTACCGCCGCTATAGGTTGAAGCGCTGGAGTCGCAGGTTGCTTTCTATTTTACTAGAGCCGACCCTTAAAGTAGTTCCTTAAAATACCGGTTTTCCTAAGGAATTTTTAAAAAGTTTTCCGTTGGTTGGCCCAGGGACCCCCGGTCAGCCCCCCCCATAATTATTTTCTGAGTGCGCCACTGATCAGCACCGATACTTTTCCTCAGGTGGGTATCTTCTTTTCAGATTCTTGGTCCTACTTTTTGAAGTAACAGTTCATAAGACAAAGGGCTCATTCTCAAGTAATGAATAAAATTTTCTGAGTGATTTTCTCGTAATTCATTTATCAACGGTAAATGACCAAAATTGTGTCTGTACTCTTTCACCCAAACCCTCTTTTTTTTAGCCAGTCCATTTAAAGTTGCCATTAATTCAACCTTTGCCAGAGTGACGTTACGTCTTCTTTAAAGCTTTTAGAAACGCTGCACAAAACTGTGTACGCCACCCAAACTGTTCGTCTGACAACCACTCGATTGCGTGCAGGATTCCTCTTTACAATAGTGTTCTTTCCATCGCGCCATCAAGTGAAAACGCTTTCGTCTGGGAAAGCGCGTTCTCACTTTTTTGATTCTAAATCTTTCCCACACGATTACTTGGACAGTTTTACTCGTGGGAAAGAATGTAAGTGTAAAGTCTACTATATTCGTACTTTAGCCATTTATATTCCATTTACTCCTCCATATCCATCAGTCATAAAGTAATGACGCAATGCAAAGCAAACGATATCTGCTTTTTAAAACAATTGATCATCTGTATTAACTACAGAATGTTTCAAAGGACTTCTATATTAACTTCTGGAAATGATTTAGAACATAAAAATAATTCGATCACTCAGCTGAACCGCTGAGTTGAGCGAATTCCCAAATTGAGTTTATATGTTTTAGCGTTTCAACCAACTATTTGGAAAATTGGTCTACTCACGATGGCGATGACGTGTACAATTATATTAGTAGAATTTCTTTGTACATCAGCCTGGCTCCACGTTGTTTCGTTCTGCTCGCAGCAGAAAAACTCGCTTTACGAGTTGGGCATCTCAACCTTGCGGTCTCGGATTATAGACAGCTTCGTTTCGCTCTCAGCTTGCATCCCGGCCGTCGGCTTCGGATCAACAAATGGCACATATATTTTAATCGCATACTTATTTTACGTTTTGATCGAACCGGACGGGCTACAAGGTCATTTAAAAAAACAAATCGTGTATAATAATGTAATACATTCCTTTGTTATACAAAACCCCAAAAACATTTCATTCTAGTACGAAACATCTCTAAAATGTGTTACTCCTGTAAAAAATCATACTTGGACAGGATTTCTTGGCTAACGAACTCGTCCGAGCGATTTATAAAACCAACGTGTGTAAAAAATTTGAACCAAATCGGTCGTAAAATGCGACCGTTAGAGTGCAAACACATGCACACACGCACACACACACCCAAACACACATATATGTATACCATTTTTATGACACCCCAAAACGAGTTCTGAGGACCATAATCGGTGCCCACTGACCATTCCCGACCTTAGGTCACTTCTAGCTCATCTATCCTATGGAAATTAATTCTTAGTAAACGCATTATGTATGCAACATTGTTTTGCCATCGTTACTTACACAAATTTTGTCGTTGCTTAAAATCTCTTTACACAAGGTATAAAGATATAAATCTTTTTATAGATCAAAGAATATTTATCGGGATATCGAGAAAAACTAAATTGAAGTGTCAAATATGTATTTGACATAAAGTAAACCACACAGCTTCTATTTTGATTGGAGGAAACGATTGTAAGTATATTTATCACAGATTAATAGGATTTTAAAATATTCTGGGACTACGCTAATCTTTGGTGTCGTTGACCAAGACATTACGTCTGATTTGGATAATCTGAAAGAGATTAATTAATGTATAGTCTGTAAACGCGTTAAATGAAAACATATTTTGTTATGGTTGTCAAAAGTGTTTTATTTATTAAATTTTCTCATCTCGTCTAGTAGCCTATTGATAAATACTTCTAAGTTAAGTAGCACAATGTGCACTTATGAATAAATTACGCCAACACTTATTCTGGCTCTACTCGCACAATTGAGTGAGAAACATTTACATATTTATGTAGCTACGGATGTCAGCAGACAACGTCCAGCTAAGACCCTTCTCTAGAAAGTTTCATTCTTTTGACTTTGGACTTATTGCACTCGATTTAGAATGTCCTAAAACCCATACAAATTTTACCCAATAAAATGTTTACAGGCACTTTGACTAATTGATTTTTTGAATGAAAAGAGATACTCGTAACCCACTTCCAGGTGACGCATAATTAATGATCTGGTCTTCACACTATTTTTTAGATAGTCTAACTATGATAATATTTTGTTACCCTCTATGAATCTCTACACATATTGTCATTGTTATGAATTGATGTTTTAAAGATTGTATGGTGTTGTTAAATAGTTTTTGTTACATATCAGGCCATGGAACATGTTTTTATCGAATTTCCATAGGAAAGATGAGCTGTTGCAGTCACTGTTATGGTGAAACCTAAGGTCGGGAGATTTCAATGAGCACCGATATTGGTCCCCAGAACACGTTTTGAAGTACTGTATCATTAAACAATTTATTTATACATGTGTGAGGGTTTGAGTGTGTGTGTGGGGGGGAGTGTGGGTGTGTGTGTGTGTGTGTGTGTGTATATATATATATATAACGGCAGCATTTTACGTCCTATTCGGTCCAAATTTAGTACACGCGTTGGTTTTGGTACAGTCGCTCGGACGAGTTCGTCAGCCAAAAACTCCAACAACCGGAAGCACGTTTTTTAACCAGAAGTAAACATTTGTTGAATTATTTTTACTAGAATGAAACGTTTTTGGGTTTTATCTAAAATAAATATAGGAGAATATTCTGCACATTTTATTTTTTTTACACGACCTTATGCCCATCTGGTTCGCCCAAAATATGTAAAATACCAGGTTTAAATCCACGTGGGGCAGTTTCTGAACGGTCCATAATCCGAGGCAGCAAAATCAACGTGCAAACTCGAAAAGCGCATTCCTTAATCCGAGGCCTCAAGGTTGAGGTATAAACTCGCGAGCGGAACGAAGCAGTGCGTGAGCCGGGGCTGGAGGTTGAGGTGTAAACAAATTAACTAATATATTTCGTACATGGTGGCAGCTATTCAGCTCTTTCGTCAGTAGACCAATTTCCCAAATAGTTAGATGAAACCCTAAAACATAGGCTATAAACATAATTTTTAAAATTCGCTCAACTCACGTCAGCAGTTCAGCTGCGCGATCGAATTATTTTATAGATTACCTTATATTCCTTTAGTTATGTGCCGCGAGGTATTTGTTATATTTAGAATCTAAGATTATTAATGCTTCGTATATTCAGGAGATAATAACCGGCAAGGTGTTTCGAATTAAAACAAGCCTCACGCAAATCGGTGGTAAAAGCAACTAACCCATCTGGTTAGAAGGACTGAAGGCATGACAGCAAGGAGTTCAGTTGTCATTGTCCGATCAGTAGCGCTATAATGAAGGGGTTTATAAAAACCGGATGTGGACTGTCACCTGTACACTTGTACAGCTTCCTTTGACCGCCGCTGTTGATGTTTTCTTCTATCTGGGCCATACTAATTGATATTTATTTCCTAGTTTACTTGTAAGGTTTACGACGATTTTACGGTATTCTGACCGCCGCGCCTGACTCACTGATAGCAATAGTTAAATGATTCAGAGTTCGTAGCAAATGTAACATTCAAGTGGTAAAACAGGCGTGGAAATCGTAGTTTTGGTTCTGCCACAAATTTAAGTTGATCGTTGTCAGGTCATGCGAACAGATACGTTTATTTCTGTAAATCAAGATGTAATTGTTTGGTTCCCGACTAAAAAGAAGCCTATTGGTGAAACTCCATTGTTCGATAATTTTAAAGCTATTATAAGAAATTTGACATTGTCACGAACTTGCAATTCCGTATCTAGTGCAAGAGGCAAAATAAATTTTTAGCAAATTTCCAAAGGAAAGATGAGGTATGCAGTGACTATTATGGTGAAACCTAAGGTAGGAAGAGGTCAATGAGCACCGATCGTGGTACCCAGAACTCGTTTAGAGGTGTCATTAAAAATATATATAGATATGTGTGTTTAACGGCCCAATTTTAGGTCCAATTTGGTCTAAATATGATACACACGTTGGTTTTCTATGTAGCTCGGACGACAAAGTTAGCCAACAAATTCAACAACCGGAAGCACGTTTGTTGACCGGAAGTAACACTTTCTTTTAGATTTTTCGTACTAGAAAGAAACTATTGGGGCTTTATCTAAAAAGATAAATATGAGGTTATTCGGCACACTTAGATCAAAACGTACAGTACGATTTATTTAACCGTGCCCTCGGCTCGGCTAGCGCTCGGTGGGCTAGCGGTGTAGCGGGGAGGGATTGTAAAGGCAGTTTCACAAACTTCGAATAAACAAAAATGATTGAATAATTATTCGAATAAAATTATTGAAATAAAAACTACTTGAATGAGTCATAGACTACTTGTCTCTTGTTTTAGTATTCGAATAATAATACTGTGGTGTGGTTAAGGTAAATGCCAGACACCAAGTAGGCCTACTTCCCCCCAGGCAGGAAGTTTTCCCCGGAATCTAACTTCAGACATCCATACCGAGCAAACCGTAAGTCAAACGAAAAAATGTTTCAAATAAAATATTTAATTTGGACCTTTATCTAAAACTTTCTCGCGAACACTTTGTCTCTGACCAACAAATAAAAAACTTTCCAGCGGTGTGAAAATTTTATGTCATTATTAAAGTACATTGTTGTAATATTGATTTTTAAAATATGAAATAGGCTTTGTAATGGATTTTCTTTTACATCATACGAATCGTATAGTTCTTATCTGCGTATCCGTGAAAGTTTCATAATTTTACATCGCTGCTAAGTGTATTAAATGACAGTGTTATTGACATTATTGAAGCTCGATTTTCGCTGTTTCACGCCGCTCGGCTCAGTTTTCGTGGAGAAAACTAGAGTAGACAGAGTGATTTCTAACGTTATTATTCAGGTTAGTACAATCGTGGCCGAGGGCACGGTTAAAAAAATTGTACTGTAAAATACCATAAAAGTACCTGGTTCAAATGTTTTTTATCGTTGAGCAGCAACGCCGAAGGCCGGGAAGCAAGTTAGTCCATTGCGAGCGAAGCCAATCAGACCATAATCCGTATTTCATTTTAATTCTGCATTTGCGTTTAGGCCTACTAAAAACGAAACCAATGAAATTTAAAGTTAGTAAACTAAAAAGGCTGACAGACACGACGAAGTGCAAAAGGTTTCCGATGCACTACAAATGTAAAAAATGTTGTTTAAAAATGAACTCACCTCTTATTATTGAATGCACTGCAGCTAATTAAAGACAGGTAAGTTAAAATTGTCGTAATTAAATGTTTACAGATTAGTATTTAAAGAAAATATTAATATATGGTTCTAGCAAATAGTTTCATGACAAAAAACGATTTTTGTTCAATTTCATACAAGGATTTAGAATATCCGTAATTGGTTTCCACGGTATAACTTGAAAGAGAATCGATGAGTTTTAATGAAACGTATCATTAGGTCAGGTATACTATTGAATTTAATCAATTTAAATTCCAATTATACCGCGAGGTTTTAGCAATGAACTGTCCCATGCTAATTAAATTTGAACGACCCAATCACCTGCCATATGTTCTTCTATCGAGTATGTTTTTGCACGTAGGAAATTTCGTATAAAAGTCACTTTTGCCATATACGTAGATATATTTCCATTGCGAGTCTATCCACCAAGCGGAACGAAGCAGTGCGTGAGCCGGGGCTCACCCTCCAGGCTGAAGTACAAACAAATTCTACTAATATACTTCGTATACGCATTTAGCTATTCAACGCTTTCGTGAGTAGACCAATTTCCTAAATAGTTGGTTGAAACCCTAAAATATATAAACTTAATTTTGGAAATCCCCTCAACTCACGTCAGCGGTTCAGCTGCGTGGTCGAATTATTAGCGAATTTCCATAGGAAAGATGACCTATTGCAGTGCCCTTATGGTCAGACCTAAGGTCTGGAGTAGTAAATGTGTCCCCAGAACACGTTTTGGGATGTCATTAAAATGTATACATTTATATGTTCGCACTCTAGCGGTCACATTTGAAGACCGATTTTGTTCAAATTTGGTACACAAGTTGGTTATCTAAGTTGGACGACTTCTATAGCCAAAAAATCCAACAACCGGAAGCACGTTTTTTTACAGGAAGTAACTATGTTTTTAGATGTTTCATACTAGAATGAAACTCTTTTGGGGTTTTAGTTACAAAATATAAATATAGGATATTATTCTGCACGTTTTGTTTTTTACACGACCTTAATGATCGCTTGATTCCCCCAAAATCGATCAAAACGTAAAATACCAAAAAAGTACCCTATTCAAATCCACGTGGGGGATTATACCATGAGGGCATCTCCTGATCCAAGCCCGACGCCCGAATTTGAACGCTGCAAGCGAAGTGTAGCAGTACATAACTCGAGGCCGCAATTGAAGAGCAAACTCGCAAAGCAAGTTTTTTCAGCTGCGAGTGGAACGAAGGAACGCTTGAAACGTAATTTATGTTATATTATAAAACAGATATGTAGACTGATATAACAACAAGTAACTATAGAAGGTAATTATAGTTAAACATTGCAGTGTCTACACAACACCAATTTGTGCCTTGTTAAAACACAACACAATGGCAGACATGTTGCCTAGACAATTTTACCTAGCTAAACGACTCCATCCATAGCCTTCTCTAGTATAAGGCCGCGGCGAGCGAAATCTGGCAACGCCGCACACTAGGCCAAGGTCGGCCGGCTCCCACCATTAGTTTGCACTGCTAGACGGCGCATCATCAGTGATTAACCTCGTTGTTTTACGTAATCAGATACAATATGTAGTACCATTTAATGAAAAACCGGTGTTAAAAATATTATCGAACATACAAAAGCGAATGCCAGTGAAAGAAATTAACGTCCGAACATAATTAGCGCAAATTTTATTAAATAATGCCATTAAAACGTAATTTAAGTACCACAATGAATGTCCGCGAAATAAATTGACGCCCAAATACAATATGTGTGACCATTTAATGAATAACATGTGTTAAAATATTATCGAACATACAAAAGCGAATGCCAGTGAAAGAAATTAACGTCCAATCATAATTAGCGCAAATTTTATTAAATAATGCTATTAAAACGTAATTTAAGTACCACAATGAATGTCCGCGAAATAAATTGAAGCCCAAATACAATATGTGTAACCATTTAATGAAAAACCGGTGTTAAAATATTATCGAACATACAATAGCAAATGCCAGTGACAGAAATTATCGTCCGAACATAATAAGCGCAAATTGTATTAAATAATACCAATAAAACGTAATTTAAGTACCACAATGAATGTCCGTGAAATAAAATGACGCCCAAACACAATATTATGTAGTACCATTTAATGAAAAACCGGTGTTAAAAATATTATCGAACATACAAAAGCAAATGCCAGTGAAAGAAATTAACGTCCGAATAATTAAAATAAAATAAAACTTAAAATATTTTCTTAGGTCACTTTATATTCCTGAAAAGTGTAATCTCTTTGTTCGAATAAAATATATTTGAAATAAACCTTGTTGTTTCATCCAACCCGTTTACAAAGTTCCCTACACCTATATATATAATAGTAATTTTATCATAAACTCAATTAGTTCAAACAAATTCTGTTTTTAATACAAATTTATATCGCTTGTGCATAGTACTCAGGGCTGGAAGTAAGTGGTGAATATTATACGTTTATATAAACATCTATTTTTTATTATTTAGTAATACAATTTGTAACATTGTAAGCACCATTTCATGCTAAAAATGAATCCACTAAACTGATTTAATTTTCATTACTTTTAATGTGAATAAGCGCAGTTTTGGCGAAATGTTGAACGTTTTACCGCTGGCGTCAATGCCCGGAGTGGGCCGAGGGTGGGGGTGAGATGCGGCGTTGCCACATCGAAGGCCGCGGCCTTATACAGAGAAGGCTATGCTCCATCCCAACTAGGATGGGCGCGTGTGTTGTCGGATATAAAATCATCGACTCACGTAGTACTTATGCATTTACTATATTGCTATTATGGACATAATCTACCATTTCTAGTGTACTTGTAACGCCATTTTACAGTATTTTAAAATCGTGCTAATTTGCATGTCTTCGGAAATGTACACACATTGTTTTTTGGAACCAACTTTTGCTCTTATCAGAAGCTCTTGAATTTTTAAAATAAACCTACAACAACTGCGAGCTTCGCACGCCAACCTCATCACTTTCTCTACACATACGTTTAATGATTAACTGTTAATATTAATCAATGTAGGATTGATCCTAACTTCAAACCTTAAGTGGCCAATAATATTAAACGTATGTCCCCGTCAAAAATCACAGCCAGATTAATTAGTTACACATTAGAAAAAACGTCATTTACAAAATTCCTATTTAAAAAAAAAACAATCTTTTCTAAGTCTACCTAACAATGCAGTGAGGATTTTGACTCGGTAAATGCGGAAACTACTATTTAAAAACACCAATCTTTTCTAAAGTCTACCTAACTAAGCAGTGAGGATTTTGACTCGGTAACTGCGGAAACTATTTAAAAACACCAATCTTTTCTAAGTCTACCTAACTATGCAGTAAGGATTTTGACTCGGTAATTGCGAAAACTACTATTTAAAAACACCAATCTTTTCTAAAGTCTACCTAACTAAGCAGTGAGGATTTTGACTCGGTAAATGCGAATACTACTATTTAAAAAAACCAATCTTTTCTAAAGTCTACCTAACAATGCAGTGAGGATTTTGACTCGGTAAATGCGGAAACTACTATTTAAAAACACCAATCTTTTCTAAGTCTACCTAACTAAGCAGTGAGGATTTTGACTCGGTAAATGCGGAAACTATTTAAAAACACCAATCTTTTCTAAGTCTACCTAACTAAGCAGTGAGGATTTTGACTCGGTAAATGCGGAATCTATTTAAAAACACCAATCTTTTCTAAGTCTACCTAACTATGCAGTGAGGATTTTGACTCGGTAAATGCGAATACTACTATTTAAAAACACCAATCTTTTCTAAAGTCTACCTAACTATGCAGTGAGGATTTTGACTCGGTAAATGCGAATACTACTATTTAAAAACACCAATCTTTTCTAAGTCTACCTAACTATGCAGTGAGGATTTTGACTCGGTAAATGCGAA
>JAGFPH010000014.1:945432-956205 GCA_018207615.1 Philaenus spumarius | reverse complement strand
AAAAAATAGTCTTGAGAAATAATATATGCGATACTAGCTGACCCGTGCGTAAATGTCGCAAGTTAGGAGTACTTACCTGATTTATTCAGTTAGTTACGTTTATTTATTGACTTTGGTTTATAAATAACAGTTTATCACGATTTATAACGCTTTACGTTGTGATAGATTACACTTGCATATATAATGTAAACCATCTAACTAACAACTGTCATGTTAATTAAACAGATTGCCAATAGATGGCACCTTTCATTAGGAACCATATGAACTTTCATATGAAAGTTTTCATAATACATTTTTGTAACGAAAACATTAATTTTATTTTCCGTTATTAGCGGGGAACATAAGCTTTAAAAATGTGATTGAATCCTTAATTTTGATGAAAAGTAAAAAAAAACACATTTGAAAAATAATATATGAGGATGTATAATACATTAAGAAATGTCTGTAAATCGAAATATATTGTTCTATGTTTCACTGCCATATGGATAGCTTTCTGAGTTTGTTTTTATTTACAACCAACGTTGGATCGCATATAGATAAGTAGGCCTACTATGAAACAGTAGCTGCTCTGGAACTATTTCCATTTGATATTGTCGATAACATTTAATATAATGAGTCTTTTTTCCTTTAATTCCTTCTTTTTACTTGTACAATTTAAGGGGGTGTTTAAAAATGAATATTGGGGTTTAAGGCTTTGTAGTATTTATTACATTTAACTTACAATTATGCATAATACATCAAATGAAAGATTAACTCAAAAACTTTTTCTTTCTTACAATGCAATGTGAATAATCTTCGTCAGATAGCACACATCGAGTTGATAGCCGAGTTTTCCCAAACCTTGTTCAGTATGTCTGGAGTAATTGTCGTAACAACTGCTTGAATCCTGTTTCTTAAGTGATCCTCTATGAACTCCAAAGGTAAAAATCGCATGGCTTCAGATCGGGTGAACGTGGAGGCCATGCGAAACAAACTGTCTTCCGGTCCCTTGCGGCAAATCCAGCGGACGGCTACAATGTCGCGTACTGAATTATAGCAGTGATGCAGCGCATTATCTTTCTGCCAAATAAAGTTCTGTATTTCAGCTCCTTCCAATTGAGGAAAGAGCCATAGTTGTAACGCACCAGTTACAGTTGCTTCAACAAAAAAAGGCCCGTAAATTTTCCGCCGGGATATGGTACAAAAAACATTTAATTTATGGGAGTTTCGTTGCAACTGTACCTTCTTGTGGGGATTTGCTGACCTCTAGATGCGCACATTATTAGGTGAAATATCGATTTATCACTGAAGACGATACGATCCAGAAAATCTACCGTAGTCTGTAGGATTTAGTCTCAAATCGTTCAACGCGTTCTTCAGTCATTCTTGGTCGTCCTGCACTCTTCCCTCTGCAAATACAGCACCCTTAAAACGGATGTTACCATCTACCGATGTTAATGTCACTTGGAGGAATACATTTGAACTTAATCCGAACCGCACGTTACACTGTAACTACAGATTCAGCCCTTCCCAACAGTAAAACACAAAAAGCTTTCTGTTCACTAGTCGCCGTCTTTGCTACTAGCGCTTTTTTACGGAAGACAGAGGAAACAGTGCATGCGCACAGTTGTACCAACAATGTGTTGTTCTTTTATTTCATGTATTATTTATAATTTAAGTTAAATTAATACATACTATAAAGCCTTAAACAGTGATATTCATTTTGGATCACCCAGTATAATCCAGTTAATGTCAGTAGCCATCCCTATATTATGAAAAATGTACAACAAACTTTTTATGGAACATGTTATGGAGAGAGAGCACTGTTGCTCCCGCAGTACCGACCGCGGCGTGCTAGTGTAGACAGTTTTTTTTTACTCTGAGTGTGGCAGTTTTTGTATACGTAGTTTTAGTACTAGCTCACTATTGACATGGTTGATTGCATGGCAGCGTTTAGGGTTTCCTTTGTAAGTTAAATTAAGTTAAATTTCTTTTGAGGTACAAAGGTAAAGGCTTCTTCTCCTTCACAAAGAACGGACAACTGAATTGATTTCGTTCTTTTAAGTATTTTCAAGTTTCTGAAACATTTTCTTTTCATTCCTTCAAATTTTTATGTTTCTTTCCTTTTTTTAATTTCATATCAAAGTCTAAACATTTTTTGGTTTACTTCTGCAGAAACTACTTAGTCCTACAAACAACAAAGTATAACTGAGTCCATGCCGTTAGGGATTTTAAACATGGTAAATGTTCAGAGCGAACAATTAAACGATTTACTCAAAGGTTTGAAATAAATTTGAGAAAACAAAACGAGGCTAAATTTTACCCCCAAATATTTTATATACAGACATTTAGGTAATAGTTTCATCATGAGTTGACCTAAATTAACGGAAGATAAAACTTTGTAATTCTATTAAAATAGAATAATTGAGAGTAATAGCCCAATATTATAGTGATAGCTTAAAATATTGATTTATGCTTGTAGGCCAAAGTTGTTTTTTGTGCTGTCAAGATAAACAAATTGGATTGCAAAATACGTACATTTTCAACGATTTCTAACCTCAAATCAGATTTTGTAGCATATTATTTTATGAAGTTTGTTTTGATTGAACTTATAAACATAACACCAAAGTATACCAAAAATACATCCATTTGTTGAGCTGTATGACTGTATAAACGTAATTAACATCAGACAACTTTTTGTAAAAACTTTTTTAACTTTTTTACATAAAAATTCCAATTTAATTTTTTTCTATTTCTAGTCATTCGCATTTTACTCGACATTCTCAAGAAGTGGGTATAAAAACAAATAGGCTTTATAGATATGTATCCACGACTAACTCATATTACGTTTCACAGGTTATTTTCTGTAATATTCCAAAATTATGAAGTTAAGGCCTGTAAAAAGCAAGTTTATTTATGGTTGGGGGAGGTAGGGAGGGATTATTGTGAGTCCATAAATTTTTCGGAGTATGTATAAAGTTATGTTTAGCCTATATGTTGCTCTTTTTAACTTTTAATTTTTTATCTCGCGTTCTATTTCTGATTCTTTGTAAGGGTATTTTTGTGTGGGCGCAGCAGTGACGTTGTTCTAATGCTGATCTATTTATGATTTTTTTGTACATTTTAAAATTGAGTTTTTCTTTTTTTCTTCTCCCTTATTTTTTAATAATTATTATTGTAAATTTATGGTGTGCACGACTCGAGCCCACGCACAGGCCTCGTGCCTATGTGGGCACTAAACTATAGATGATAATTTGTTTAGTTAATTTTTTGTAAAATTTGATTCATGGAATAAATAAAATAAATAATCTAAGCTAGGGTTTAATAAAGTGTTACAGGTGTTGAACGAAATCAGCTGTTACATTTAAACGAATTTATCAAACAACTAGCTGACCCGGCAATGCTTTGCTATTGCTTAATTTGAAACTTTGAAAGCCTGTAATTCGTATCCCTGAGGGCCGATGTAAATTATAATGGGATTCTGCTCATTGCTTGATTTACCTAACCTAAAATTATATTCATTTTTTGATCCAAATCAGTTGTAGATCAAAATCAGCTGTTGATCAAAATCAGCTGTTTTAAGTTTTTCATACGAACAGCTGTTTCTGATAAAATCAAAAGAAATATTTCTTCTTCTTCCTTAATATTGACCTTCCATAAGATTAACATTGAAACTTTGAGGGCCACTGGGGCGTAGCCCTAATGTCCTAGGACTTCGGTAAATGGCCTAAAATCTTCCCAGGGTTAACCTGTGTTACTATGCAAAATTTCAAAGCAATCGGATGGACGGTTTGGTAACGCATAAAGGACAAACAGACATACATTGAATTTTATATATATATATATAAGAATATAACCACGCACATGCGCTACACTATTGTAGGTCAGTCGGTAGGGGTCAATTTAGACCAAAAGTTCCAGTAATTTACAATACGGCTGATTTTTTTTATAAGTACCTTAAAGTATATAGATTAACATAAAAAACAGTTTACCAGTCTATCGATTTCCCAAAGTCGAAAAAAAATCGATTGTCATTTTTTTTTCGATTATCCTTAATATTTTGAGCTGGGATGAAGATAGAGAAAAATAAAAAATACCACAGTGTAGGGGAGGTATTTTTCAACAAAAAGGTCATATGTATTTATTTCGTCCGAGCAATGGTTTGTCTGGAAAAAAATCGGTAATGCAGGTATGTATTTTGCAGCAGGGGAAATCACTAAAAGGGGACATCTTATTCATATATGAAGCGTTGGCTCATTCTAAATTGGCCGAATTTTAATATATCGAATTGAAACTTGACATAGGAGTTAAAATATATATTTTAAACATTTATGCCGAGTCTCAGCTTGTTATCTTGAAAATTACCCGATCTAGTAGTCGATTTCGATTATCGATTTTAGGAGTACGGATCCACGAACTAATTTCAATCTATTCCAGTTTCGTCAATTTTTGGAATATCAACATCAAATTTGTTTTACAAGTTGAGTACACCAGTATAAATATTCTTAGTAAGTATGAACGATTTTTTTCATGTTATTTTTAAAAACGAGGCGCTTGAAAATAGTCTTCTGTTTTACCCATCTCGTTTTAACTATAACACCTTTGGATTCAACGACTCCATTTTCGACATTTTTGAACATATTGATTTAAAAATTGGTACAGAAGTTAAAAACACAATTGTATTTTGCTATACTTATTTTAAAAACTATATTTAAAAAATTGACTAATCTGCAGCTGATTAACTCAAGCGTTTTGATGAAAAATCTAAAATTATACTTTTTTAAGTTACTTGTGCTTTGAAAAGTAAATAATAAAAAAGGTTTATACTCCTTGATCTTGTTTGAATCTATATATTTAACTTGTAAAAAAACTTTCAGGTTGATATTTTGAAAATTTTCTAAACTGGAGCTGTTTAAAATGAATTGGTGGGTCCGGTACTCCTAAAATCGAGAAACCCGTTGATAAGTCAAGTGGCTCTAGATCGGGTAATTTTCAATATATCAAGCTGAGACTCAGCATAAATGTTTAAAATATATATTTTAACTCCTATGTCAAGTTTCAATTCGATATATTAAAATTCGGCCAATTTAGAATGAGCCAACGCTTCATATATGAATAAGATGTCCCCTTTTAGTGATTTCCCCTGCTGCAAAATACATACCTGCATTACCGAATTTTTTCCAGACAAACCATTGCTCGGACGAAATAAATACATATGACCTTTTTTGTTGAAAAATACCTCCCCTACACGGTGGTATTTTTTATTTTTCTCTATCTTTATATCAGCTCGAAATATTAAGGATAATCGAAAAAAATGTTAATCGATTTTTTTCGACTTTGGGAAATTGATAGACTGGTAAACTTTTTTTTATGTTAATCTACATACTTTAAGGTACTTATAAAAAAAAATCAGCCGTATTGCAAATTACTGGTAGTTGTAACCTATACCGACTGGGCTTTGTGTTAGTAAGTACATTCGCTTTTATAGCAGTTAATTACATAATATACAAGTTAAGGTGGCAGTTTATTGCTAACAGAAGACCTGTCGAACCGGCATTACTAATGCGTTTCGGGTGCGTCGATTTTGACACCAGCTGCATTAGTTCTCGCGTGTAATATTGACCTTGTTTCTCTTTACACCGTGTCACGACTCGCCCGTTATAATACATCCTTGTTAACAATTTCACACATTCTCAGTCCAAGAAACGTTCTATTTCGACCGCCAAATTTATTTTCCTTGTCCGTATGTTACAACGATATCACGTTTCCTTGAACTGTGCCGGTGTCTGTCAGCTGCTTTTTATCACGTTCCATCTCTTTCTATTTTTACGCTATTTAAACGAAGCTACTGGTAGGATTCAGTCTTATATTGTTGGGGAAATCTGGAGTATGGAATCCGTACATATACAGGGTGTCTCAAAAGTTTTTGAACGGCGTTATATTTTTGTAACCATTGCAGATTAAGCAACAAAACTTGGTACATAGTTTCTCTACCAAAACAACACATTTTTGATGCAATTATAATTTTGTTATTACCTTAGAGGGACGGCCCACAGGGAGTCGGAGGAAAATCTTAAATAGGAGCATAGGTCGAGTTGTACATTAAATTAAAGGTTTATCTTAGGAGAACACAATACCGCAAATCACACATCAAAAGGTCCACCCTACACAAAATGGAGGCTGTTTAAGTTACAATATTGGACATTTTAAAAATGGCTTAATTTTACTTATTAGCATTAGCGTTAAAAGCAAAACTAATCGGTGGTTTTTTGCCAACGAACCCTTCGAGCGACTTACAGAACCAACGTGTATACCAAATTTGGACCAATTCGGGCGTAAAATGCGGCCGTTAGAGTGCGAACACATATATAGATATATATAAAACATTTTTTATTACACCCCAAAACGGGTTCTGGTGACCTGATCGGTGCTCATTTACCGCTCCCCCCGAGTCGCCTTGAGACCCTTGAGTCGCAATGGCTCATCTTTCCTATGGATACTAGATAAAAATATTGTATAACTTGACTAAGCGCAGAACAAAATTGTTCGCCTTCCACATCTGATAGTTGGGTTGTCCTGAATGCTAGTTTTTACATTGGTCTAGTTACGCAGTTTGGGCCTTTTCTGTTATATTCCCGCATTTACAAACTATTTTATAAAACTATTTTCTATTCTCAAACTATTTTCTATAGAATGAGGATTAATCGGGAATGTCCAAATAACTATTTATAACTACTCCATAACATATAAGGAAGGAAGTTTCCAGTTTTTGTTGATATTAGATAGCCTAAGGCTAACAACAGACGAGACACCGGTGTACGGGACACTTTCCGGTGTCCCAGCTTCTCGCAGGGAAAGACACCGTAGAGCCACAGAATCTGGTAGCGCGCTACTCAGTGTCTCATCTGTTGACACACATTTAATTGATAGTACATTTAGTGTCCCGTACACTAGTGTACCGTACACCGGTGTCTCGTCTGTTGTTAGCCTAAGGGTTATCGCAAATGCGTGACTTTACTATTCGACTCTAGCCTAATATTTTTGCAGAAACGACGTTGTTTTACATTTCACTGTTAAATGTTGAACACAGGTAAACATACTGTGACTAAATAGGTTAGGTTAGAAACCTTTTAGGTATTTTTTTATTATTATTTTTAACTCATTGTATAGAAAATAGTTTGTAAATGCGGGGATATAACAGAAAAGACCCAGACGAGATGTAGCGCGACTTAAACTGCTGTAAATCTACAAGGCCGCACGGAGCGTTAATAAACAAACAATACAGAATACAGTACGTTTATATACTCGGTAAAGTGTGTTTAGTTTATGGTTCAAAGTAATTCTAAGGTTTATTCATTTGGTTTCCAAGCCAAAAGTTTACAATCACCAACTGTTGTGAATTGTGTATCAGCGCTTCGCTACGATAACCATTTTTGAACATTGATAACTTAACTGAGGTTTTATATTATAAGCCTAACTGTATCGTGTAAGTTATTTATATGAGAACTAGGTAAAATAAAAAGCTCCCTATATGAACTGTTTCAGATGGGTTATTAAATAATGTCCTAGGGCAAAATGAATCTCCAGAAATAGGTACCAATAGGGTCTCAACCAAAAACACAAAAATCCCCAAAAGTGCCCTTATAAATACATCAACGAAATAAAAACTAAATTTCATAATTTATTGACTAAAATTACAAAATTGTCTTTCATTTAACACAAACTGGATGAAAATCGGATAGGTAGATTTCTAGAAATAAGCATAAATTATTTTAGCTTAAAAAAAAAACAATTAAAGTGCCTTTATAAATTTACCGATAAAATAAAATTAACATTTCATAATTTAAAAATGCCAATATTATTTTTTTTTTTAAAACAAACCACTGAATATCGGGCAGGTAGAACTATTAATATAATTAGGCTTCAATAAGATTGTAGCCTAAAACCAAAAAACGCTAAAAGTGCCCTTATAAATTTACCGATAGATAAAATTTACATTTCAAAATTTTCTTTATAACAATGTCAACATTTATTTTATTTAAAACAATCCACTTGAATATTGATTTCTAGAAATATGCATTAATAGGGTTGTAGCCTAAAATAAAAAAAACCCCTAAAAGTAGGCCTACCCTTATAAATTTACCGATGAAATAAAATTGACAACTTTTTTTCATATAACAAAAACTGCATGAAAATCGGTCCTGTTGATCTCCAGAAATAGGTATTAATAGGGTCACCAAACCTTTAAGGCTGTGCTGAATTATTATATGAGTAAGGTAAGATATCTTCACACACATAACAAATGTAGCTTACACGAATTGTAATTTTGTCATTTCATTGTTCCAAACAACAAATATTCTAACACTCAACGAAATCACAAAGTTTAAAAACACACATATACAAGTATAAAAAAACCCGTAAGCAGCACTGCCGCATTACTACAGCCGAATTTTCTTATCAGGAAATAACTAGTATTAAATACTGGGAGTTTCCTATGAATTTTGTTCCTACCGGAAACTGTTCCAAAAAACACCTTTTCACAGGATTATAATAAATTGAATTATCTTTCGAATGATATAGCTCACAAATTGTACTCGGGCTTATGAAAGGTATAAATAATGGTGGTAGGTATTACATTACCATGCATAGTAAAAAAAATAATTTATCGGGAGCATTCTATGAATTTTGTTCTTTGTTCCGGGGACTGTACCTGAATTAACTTTGCACAGGATTGTAGTAAATTTAATTACCTTTCGAACGATATAGGTCAAAAACTGCACACGGGCTTATGAGTGGGAGAAATAATGCAATTTCATCGCTCTAACTTTGCCATTTTGGTTTCAATCAAACAAGCCACCATTTTGTGTAAAATTTAAAAGTAAAAATATCAGTGTCTGGGACATCCTACAAGGACCCTTCCACTAAATTTTCAGCTATTTTGAAGCATATTTACTACCATTTTATCAAGGTGGGAAAACTCCATATACTTATATACCGTTAAATCCCTACACAAAAACGATTAATCGGTACAACTCCGCCATTTTGAATCGGATCGTAAAACAAAAAAAAATGTACCTATCTGAAGAATCCTACTAGGACCCTTTCAAAAAAAAATTTGCAATTTTGAAGCATATTTACTACCACTTATAAGTCCGGGAATAAAACATATATATAAAGTAATTTCCAAGTTGGGTCGAGTATAATAGCTCTTATTTTCTTCAAAAATTCGGCTAGTAAATTAATGAATTTTGGGTATCGTCTCCAAATGGTCTGAAACGGATAGAAACGAAATTTCACAATCCTCCGACGAACCGTTTTCAAGTTGGGTCGAGTGTAATAGTTCTTATTTTCATCAAAAATTTCATCTAGGCTCATATGGTTATTCACACTACCAAAACCTGAACATGATTTTTTGTCTGTGGTTTGTCCTTGCTAATCTCCGGAATGGCTCAACCAATTTCGACGAAACTTTCATTTGCATGTAGAGGACTTTTCAGAGATTAATATAGGCTACTTTTTATCCCGGAAATTCTTAGAATTCCTTTTTTTTTAAATTGAAAAAATGTAAAAATTACGGACAAAATTAGGTGTTTTGCGAACGGACGTGACACGCGACCATTATAAATAAAACAACTGATTTGGATCAAAAGCTCAACACTTTGACAAGATCGACTGTTTTTAGTTTACTGTATACGCTGGTTTAATCGTTAAATATATATCAAAAGAGTATACAATAATGTGAAATGTAGGCTACTCATGGATATTAAATACACCTCAAAACCTCATTCGTAATTTGTATGTTCGTTTGGGAATTATGAGTAACAAACTGGCAGAAAACCGGATTTCTAGTAATTAATGGTGCACAGCTAATAATTTAAGTAGGCCTAAACAGGGATACATAAATCGATTTGGGCGAAACTCACTTAGCGTTTTTGGGCCATGGAACTCGGATGTAAACTCGTTTTTTTTAATTGCGTGAATAGTAAAGCACAATATTTACCTAATAATAGTCCTTTTATTTATTAACCACATCTGCGAGCAAAGGCGCTGGCACCAGCTAGTACAAAATAAAACATATCTAGATTGGTAATCTAGAAAGCCTTCGGTTGAAGTTATTTTTGTCTAATGAATGTAATTGGGCTGAAAGGAGTGAATGAAATTTGTTGAGTATTGCTGGTAAATTGGTGCTTTACAACTCACCAAATATTAGTTTTGATGTTGGGAATAACTCCTCAAGTTGTGTATGCGTATAATATGATGTGTTTTTATGTACTGGAACATAATTATTATAATGTGTGTATTCTCCCAACAAGTATTCAGTACATGCAACAATCTCAGACCTGTTAAGCCAGCATTCTTGGTAGAACAGATCCTGTAATAGAGAGAACTATTAAACGTGATCAGTACATTTGTTTAGAGCGAGACCGCGTGGGTTGGGTATGCAAAGCTACGCCCACTTTAATACTGTTCCTTGGAGTACCGTAATATAGCTACCTATCTGGCAGTTACCCCCTACCGCATGCTGAGTAGATACGATCCGCCAGTACGAAGAAAAACGATATAAAAGTTACATGAAACATGACTTTTTTTTTAACTGGTGGTAGCTAAACAGTTGTATTTGTATAACGAATTGTGATTTGTATGATGTTCCTAATACATGTATTTTTCTATTTTTTTTTGTTTTCATCGAAGAAGAAAATATTAGACAACATAGACAATCACCTCCTATAAAGCGTACGTACTTATTTTGCTTGAGTAACAAAATAGTATAGCGCTTACGCATGGTTGTTTTAA
>JAGFPH010000014.1:897666-932691 GCA_018207615.1 Philaenus spumarius | reverse complement strand
TTCAAAACAATCGAGTTATCGACACAAAACTCAATTTAGTAGTAATCCAATCTAGAAAGAATATTGGTTTTCAGGTCGATTAATTGTTTAAATAATTCTATCATGCAGCTGAATCGCTAACGTGAGTTGATCGAATTTCCAAAATTCAAAACTCAAGTAGTGGGAAATTGGTCTACTCACGAAGGCGCTTGAATATATTAGTAGAATTTGTTTGCGCCTGACCCTCCAGCCCCGGTTCAGCTCGCAGTTGAAATTGCTTTGAGAGTTTGCACCTCGACTTTGCGGCTTCATATTATGAATTACTTCGCTCGACTACTTTGCGACAAGCTACTTCCAATGTAAAATCCCCACATGGATTTGAACCGGATTCTTTTACGTTGTGTTCGATTTTGGCGGAGCCAGTTGGGCTATAAGGTCGTGTAAAAATACAAAATGTGCAGAATAATCTCCTTTATTTATTTGTTTACATAAAACCCCAAAATAGTTTCATTCTAGTACGAAGAATCCCCAAAAAAATACTTCCGGTTAAAAAAATGCTTCAGGTTGTTGGATTGTTTTGGCTAAAGAACTCATCAGAGCCACTTAGAAAACCAATGTGTGTGTACATTTATATGCATATCATTTTTAATGACACCTCTAAACGTGTTCTGGGGACCATGATCGGTGTTCATTGACCACTCCCGACCTTAGGTATCACTATAAGAGTCACTGCAATAGCTCATCTTTCCTTTGGAAATTCACTAATAAAGAAGAACAAAAACTACCAGGTGTTCGACATAAAATATCAGTTTTACTGGTTGAATATGTCTAACAATCAAATAACTACATCCGTTGAACAAAATTAAGTGTACTTAGAATGAACCACTTAGGCCTATTATGGAAATTCGCTAAAAAGCAGTTTACCTACAAATATGTTCAAACTCGCAAAGCTGAGGCAAACAAATTCGACTTATATATTTTGTACACGGAGGCAGCTGTTCACCGACTTCGTGAGTAGACCAATTTCCCAAATAGTTAATTGAAACCCTAAAACATAATTTTGAAATTCGCTCAACTCACGTCATTAGTTTTACTGATACTAAAACAATCTTGTTTGTGTTCCAGGTGAGTTAATGGCGATGGACAATTTGATCATCTATTTGTATGGAACAAATGTGAATACGTAACGTATCCTAGTAGATTACTGCATGATATTTGAGTATTCTGAGTGATTTAATTTTGTGTTATTGCTTCCTTTCAATTATCTAAATGAAATGAGGTAATATTGTTCTGAAAAATATAAATAGACATAAAACAAACAAATAATACCTATTAAATTGTTAAAATATCTCGAATACGGCAAAATAGTATATTTCATCACTAGGACCAAAAGTGAAGCTTTCTGGTACGAGATCAAGTTTAACGGAAAATGAACGAGAGTTGAAATGCCACTTTTAGTCCTAGTGATGAACTATATTTTTCGTCATACTGCAAACAATATAAAGAGAACTATTAAAAAAAAACTAAAATGTTATAACCTGTTTACCTTCAAAAGTTAGCTTTCATCTTGTTCCTGCTATTATAAACAAACAGCTGTTGCCCAAATTTGAAGATATTACATCTGTTTGTGTTAGCAGTACACTAACTCTAACCTCTAACGATTGCCAGATCGAATACTTCGGACTATCGATTGCTAGATCGTCATTTATAACTTTTTGTCTATAAGATCTACTTTTAAGATAAAACATTAGCCTACACTGTACAAAATGCAACACATTATAAAATATATAAACACTGACTTGTTTACTACTTTTTTTATTAATTTAATTAACTATACAAACATAAAATAGATCTCAAAATATCTAGGTTATCTAGGATTAACTAACTTTAAATAACTTTTTTGTTGAGAGTATAACAAAAATTAAAATAACTTCTAACATAATTTTCGGTTTTCAAGACTAACTCACTTACTTTGCTTTTGCTATAAAGAATATTCTATTTGAAAGTAGTAATGTAATAATAATATTAATCTTCTTTTATTTGTTGCGCTTTTTGAAATACATCTTTCCATGTCACTTCTATTTTCCGAACTCAAATAAAATAAAAAGTGCAACAGTGAACTAAGATTGATTGTAGCAGCTAATTACAATCGATTGTAATCAATCGATTGTAGCTAATGTATCGGTTATTTACAATCGAATGTATCAGTTGTTTTTATCGTTAAATAGTTCGTTCAATTAATAGCTGCAGAAACGAAAAGTAACAGCTAATGTCCTCGACTCCAACTGACGTTTTTGGTCTTAGGAACAAAAAGAGCTACTTTAGCAACTCTGTGCATGTATTGAAAATAGTTATTTTTGAAGCAGTATGATGAAAAATGTTTTAAAGGAAATACTACCTCCCGTGGTAGAAATTCTACCAATTGTGTTTGTAAAGTAACGATATTCAACTTGATTTTCACATAGTTAATTGCAATTTATCTGTATGCAAATTCTGAATTCTTACCTTGACAATAACCAACTTCATAATATAATAGATAAAACAGCTGATTCGGATAACCAGCTAAGCAACACAATTTTAGGTTAGGCAAGTAGTTGGAGCAGATAAAACAGTTGATTAGGTTTTATTATTTGGCTTAGTATTGCAGTATTTAAAATTAGTACAGTGGGTCTGTCGAATAAAAAATAAGCAAAAGCTATAACTTAAAAAAGTCATTTACTTAAAATCGTGTGAATAAAAATAAGCAATATTTAGTACTAAAAGCTTTGCCTAATAATTTTAAAGTTTGACTACTTTTCCTAGCTAAGGCTTAAAATAAAGTTAATAAAATGTAGCTAAAGCTAAAATTATTAAGTGCAAGCTTGAATTTATTTCAGTATGCCCACCTGGCGACTTAAGGCTTAAACCTATGAACTTCCCGAACATATAGTTTTACAAACAAATAAATATGCTAATATATATTATTTTATTCATATTTTATTTCTTTAATGTTATTTTGACTAATTTATGTTGATGCAAGGAATATTAAATATACATATTCAATAAAAATGCTGTCACCCAATTAAATAAACACCATACAATATATGTATAGAGAGATTAATTTTAGAATGCTATTTTGTTAATTCTAATTTATTTATCTTTTGCTTATTATTTACAAATTATTTTAGGTTTATTTGGAAGCTTATTTTTATAATTTTATAATTCTCAATACCAAATATTTTAATATCTAAGTTTTATTCACTCTCTATATATTTTTCGTCTACTTTTAAATTTATTTTTTAAATAATGTTCTGCAAAAAAAATATTTTACAAAGCTTCTATACTTTCTATTCCAAAATTGTTATTATTAGTGTTTATAATACGATTAGTTTTGCATTAATGATTTCAATATCAACTCGATATTGATATACCAGTAGCAAAAAGTACTTACTAAGCGAGTTAAAACTGTATTTATTTAATTGAGAAATTGTATTTCATTTATTTTACTACTCAGTGCAAAATAAACTATTTAAGTAATAAACTTGTTACCGAATTTTCTGACTTAATTGAATCTCTTAGAGACATATACCAATGAGAAGAGGTAAGATTTGTTCTTGGTTAATATTATAAGACATATATCACTAATATTAGGTTTTAGTAGTTAAACTAAATAATAATTGTTAAACTGACAATCCTACTTGATTATATTATAAAACCACCAAAATTTTAATTATTGTAAGTTTAAGGGATTGTGAGTTACCACAGCAGGTTTAAACGACATAAGTAGTTCTGCTGTGACAAGTGCATGTTTGTATTTAAGGCATGCCATAACTAGTTTATTTTAGGAAAGGATTTAAAAGACAAGTCAAATATTAATATGTTTATCAAATTATTGAACAATTTATTGTACATATTATATACATGCAATGACACATTATATATATGATACCGTTGATCCATTCATTTTCTAAAATTATTAAAAAAACAGAAAATAGAATAAATATTGGAAAAATTCAAAAAAAAATATCCATGATAACAAGAGTGCTGCTTACACATTTCATACTCAAAATTATTGTATAATACAATCAACATAACTATTCTACTAAAACAAAACATGTGCAAATTGGTATAGTGCTAAAAACAAATTCCTAGCATTTGGGATTCGTTCAATAGAATTTGATTCGATTTTAGCTATTCAAAAACATTTCTTTTTTAATTAAACATTCGTTTATTGTGATTTTTTTCATCGGAAGAGCTAAAGCCGGCAGCGCTCATTTTGTAATAGCCTATTTAATGAGTTCTAATAACCTAAATCCTCAAACTGCAACAGCTGTTTTAAATTGTTTCAAACAACATATGACGACTGTTTAAGTATTGGTTAACATTTTTCAGCTTTTGATAACTAGCCTTAGCTAAAGGTTATTTACCTCACTTTAAACAAGTGCTAAGACTAAAAACTTTGACTTGAAAGCAAAAGTTAGAGTTAAGAATAAATTCTAAAAAGCTTTTGCTTCAGTTTTATTCAACAGACCCAATGCCTGCTGTTATGAAATTAGGTTGGAAAAACTGGTATCGAATGAAACTTTTTCGATTAGTTGAGACTTTAAGCTTTATAAATAATTTTTATTCGACTTGATTTGTTTTAATATAATTTATTTTCTTTCGTTGTGTAAGTTGAAATACTAAACTTTGTACACAGTATCAAACTATAGTTTGAACAGATGAAGGCGAAGATGGATTTAAAAATATACATCGGATCCATAACGAGGAGGTTCACAAAGAAAGTGTATTTCAAAAAGAATGTTTTAAAATATAAAGATAAATCCAGGCAATAACCGAAGAAAAGAAAACTTTTATCTTTGTCAGTTCCCGTCTACCTTGGAACAAAGGGCATCTTCTAACTTTGCGTCACTGTGGAAAGTTAAAATATTTCTTTGCGGTACTTTAATTCCGCTTCATTTCATTTCAAATGCGAATGAAATATCGCGTCCCTTTACCAGTGCTACTTAGTGGTTGCAACGTTCAGACTGGTGCATTAATCTGGAGTAGCAATTTGGCGAAATTAAAAGTGTAAGAAAAATTGCTTTGTATTTAGACCATGTTAGTGTGTTTAATTAAAATGCATTTGTTTTTCGTAGACAAAATAAAGAAAGAAAATGTTGTAAATAATTACGAATTGTATAAATTAAATGATTAATTCTATTAAAACTAGAAGCTCCGCCCGCCAACCTCTTCGGAGACCCATGGCTAGTCCAATGCCAACATATTATTGTTTACTCTGATATTTTCACTGAAATGACCATTGAGCGGTGACTTAATAGCTAATGTAAGCCTGAGATCGAAATAGACACGACCAACCCCAATAATTCGAATTATGGCATGCGTTGTAATTTCACCATTAATATTTAACCCTCAAAGTGGCAGACTGCAGTTTGACTGCAGTCTCTAAGGGGCAACGCAACCCGCTCGAACCTTTGCAAGAATTTGCACAATCGATCATTATATCCACTTAAAATGATTTAATCGTAATAAAACCGGTACCGTTGGAAAGGTAATGAATTAAACTATAATTTTTGTATTTACAACTTTTTTGTAGAACACATATTTACATACGTAATCACTGTTTCAAAATTGTAGTACCTAAATCACCTATGATTCACGCGTCAATGAACGCCGTATACTGTCAAGACTTTGTCTCATTTTCAACGGTCTGCAATTCCTCACAGAAGTTATTTATGAAGAAGATCATTACAGCATTGAATTTAGCAGACGATTCTGTTTCAAACTGTGTCTTCAAATTACATGTTACTCTGAAAACAGCTGTTCTATAGGATATACGGTAAAAGCTTGTAATTGGTCATATATATTTGGCCAATACGCAAGCCTGTTTAGAATCGATTCTTACAGTCTTATTCGATATATCCCTAAAATGTACAATATATGGTTATAAACAGAAATCTTCACAGTTTTTATCTATGTAAAATTATATACATTTAGATCTCATAGGTTGGTATAACAAAGCTTTACAAATGAACACAATTCATCGAACGCCAGCCGTCTAGTTGACTTCATTTGTTGACATTTGTTTTGTGTTATTTTATGGTTATTACAGTTTATAAAATAGTGTTATATTGTGTTTTAGTTATAAATAAATAAGTGTAGATTGTGTTTGAGTGAAATTAGGCTTATAACGGTGTTGTAATAAAACGGTAAGTTTATAAATAACATAGGCTATAGAAATAAGTTTTAGGAAAATGCCGATTTGAGGTTTTTGAATTTTCATTACAAAATGTAAAGTTATTTGAAACTGGGTAGAATGCTATTCGATTCTACATTTCATTCTCGAATTTTTGGTATAAAAAAAACATTGTTTGGTAAAAAATATCTTGGCATAGGCTAGTCACTTGAAATTAGTCAAGATTTGCAGGTTATGTAGTAAAAACGTTCAAAATGTTATTTTGAACTAAAATTTGTGAAATTGAAATATATTTTTACATATTTCTATTTAGAACTAAATTATAAAACTTTTGTGTATTTTGAAAAAAATTACAAAAATGTTTTACTATTTTTTATGTAGGCATAAAGTTCTTTTTTTTCCTTCCGTTTCTGAACATTTTTCGCTTTCTAAGCTAACAACTTTTACAATTTCAAAAGAAACTAATTTTTAGTGGCATATTTGAATTCTTTGAAGTTTCTTCTACAAAAAAGCTATGGAACACTTTTGGATTGGGGTTCATTTCTAAACTATTTTTGGCGAATTTTTAAAAATATGCTTGCAAAGCGCTATAAACGGGCTTTTCAATTTGAGCTTTAACCATGCCAGTTCTAGGGTTAAATAATCAATATTTCAAACAAATTTTGATATTACCAACTAAAGGAAACAATATAATATGTAACACCAGATGTTTCACTTATGTTGCAGTAAGCCTTTTGTTTGCTTTTACGCCGAATTTGTGTTCCTAATCCAGTGTTCAGCATACGTTAATAATAATATATACGTTAATTTTGAATGTGTGAGAGAAAGCTGTGTTTAATAACACATACTCATGAGCAGTGTCACACGTGTGCATTTCAGTAAGTTTAAAGTCCGCCTTTATAAAGCTGCCCTATATATGCTAGTGGAAGAATGAGCTCACACAAACTCAATGCTAGCTCAATGTACAGCTCTGCCACTTGAAGAGCTGCGGTCAGCTCAGGAATATTTTTCACTTCTGCCGAGCCTTAAATGTTGTGTATATATTTTTAATTGATGTTCAGGGGCTGAAAAACAAACATAATCATACAAAAGTTACTTTTTGATGTCCTAATGAAATGTCCGAGTTTTTGATCTTAGCGTTCAAATTCTATCCGCTATCTTGAAAAATGAATAAAAGAATATGTTTTTCTAAAAAGTTACTGAAAAGATACATTTTTAATGTAGCGATCGAATAAATAGGACGATTTTTATTTTTTACCTCACAAATTCAACGGTTTTAGCGTGCTTTAATTTTAGGTATCACTCAACTGAAGTTATTTGGCAAAAACCGGAATTTGGCCACCATTTTCCAAGATGGCGGCGTTAGGTCAAAGTAGTGGGGGTCGCAAACTTAGTATGTTTTTTAGGATGTCAAAATGTACTATATTACCAAGTTTCAACTCTCCCGGATTTTTTCCAGGTAACTTCATTTTTATCTCCCCGCTATCTGGGCTAAGAGGGAAGTTTGTAGGTTGCCTTAGGTCCACCTCCTAAGGTCTGAGATTTTGCTTATATCTTTCCGTCTTTGTAACGATAGAGGAGTTAAGTTTTTCTAAATCTAACCCCATATATTATGTAAGCTTCTGGTCTCTGGAAATTTATTACGACATAATTTAAAAATCGTTACGGTGGCGTGTTGAGGACGAAAGGAAACTTCGAGAAATCAGTTGAAGGTTGACCATAGAAAACCTTTTATTTCTATTGGCTTATATGGTATATAGGCGTGTAGGTTCGTTAATGGTTAAACACTGTAGCGTGTAGTTAGAATCAATTACTCGTTTATTTTCATTCCTATAACTGTGTATCAATAAATCATGAATACATCGACCGGCTGCATATTACGTTTCTTTTGTGAGATAAGATGTTTATCTGTAGATTCGATGAATAAGCTGCTCAAAAATTCGGTTGCTATAATAGCGATAACATAACCTAAATTGATTAGTGTGAGATCAGGCTTTGTGGTATTCCGGATAAGAATATGTATGTGATCTTTCCGCTCGTGATCTATTATGTCTTAGACGCAAATGTATTTACAGTCGTCAGGAAAGACCCCCAGAAACGTACATATTAATAATCGTTAGAAATGGCCCCTGAAACGTTCATATTTACTTTCGTTAGGAAGGTTCCCTGAAACGTCATATTTACAGTCGTTAGAAATAACCCGTTAAAAGTTAATATTTACTTTCATTCGAAATGACCCCTGAAACGTTCATATTTACAGTATGTAAACGGTCCCTGAAAAGTGCATATTTTCTTTAAAAATTGCCCCTGAAACGTTCGTATTTACAGTCGTTAGAAATTGCCCTTGATAAGTTCATATTTACAAATAGTTAGAAAAGGCTCGTGAAACGTACATATTTACTTTCCTTAGAAATGGCCCTTGAAAAGTGCATATTTACTGTCGTTAGAAATGGCATTTAAAACGTTTATCTGTATGTTTTCCTGAGCATTTACTTTCTGGAAGTTAAAATAAAAGTGTGAACAGAAGAAACTAATAATATTGTAAGGGCTTATGGTTACTTTATGGTCTTTTGTCTGTCTCCGATTGGTTATACCCTATTACTAATATCTATTAAATCCGAAGGTTTAGTAATTCATCGCAGCCTTCCTGCACTAGCTGTATCCTGCAGTACTTGTGTCTCTGGGTGCTCATGTTGCTAGATGCGTCGTCCATGTTTCGTATACACTATGTTGCATCAACAATACGTCGAAGTACCTTGTTTTGGAATGTTTGAATTTTATTTTACATCCACCTTCTTTGCACAGCGCGAGCAGTGTCCCATAAGTCCATACTTGCTTCAACATTTGTTTGTATATTAGCAATTTATGATGTGTTGACAACTGCGATTATCTTCTCAAGAGCCAGTACATTCTCCTGAACTTAAAGTTTAATTATTGTTTTTTCTATTTAACATGTTCTTCTAGTTAAGGATTGCTTTTAATGTAATTTCCAAGTATTTAGTTCACTCAGCATTGGGAACTTGTAATGCATTTATTATAAATTTATTATTATTATTGGTACCCGATGTTCAATCTTCACGTTAGTAAATTTTACAACAGCACTTCTCACATGGATTTGGCTTTTATATTACTACTGTTTCAGTTATGCACGGATATTCCTATCACGTACAAATTATTAATAAACACATCAACATATATTCCCATAGTAAAATTATGGGTTTCTTAGAATCTTTGTTGTTGGAATTATCTATCTTTCAAGGTCATAATGCACCGACTACTCATGTGTTTTTCCACGTGATTTTATCTGTGGAAAAACTCTTGGGCTTCCTATTGTTATTAGATTATACAACCTATCTATAATTTTATTAATAATAGTAAGATATACGAAAACACTGTCCAATGTATCTATATTTTTAGGTTGATTTAAAAGAAAGTATATATTATAGACGTTTCATGGTCTCTTAACCCCAAACCACAGTCAACTCAAAATATTGACGACACATATAAGTTAAACTCAAAACATATATATCATTTCTTATGATGGCGATGTTTTTACTGCTGTAATGTTGCACAAATTACTTCCATACTGTTACATAAAATATGTAGTGGAAAACTTCGGACGAGTTCGTTAATGGAAAGAGGGGATTTGGAATAAGGGGGTTGGAAATTGGGAAGGTTTTTAAGTTATATTTTTTAGACGGATTATGAACAATCAAAGAGTTATTTTTATGATGAGCGAACACAGGGTGGCAACAAAATGTATATGTATACGTGCTAACACAGCGGGCTATATCGTGCTCAAACAAAATGTTTACTTAATGCACAAAGTATGGATCACATTAGTGAATAGTTTTAAAATATGTTTACTAAATACACAAAGTATAGATATCGTTAGTGAGAGGTTTCTGTTTAAAACATGTTTACTTAATGTAAAAAATATGGATTGCATTAGTGAGAGGTTTATATTCATGTTTTTTAAAATAAAAGTACAAATAAATATATAAACATTACTTAGCTTTAGATTTAGGTCAAAAGACAACATTTTATAAGCAATAAGTAAAAAATGTGATAGTATTTTTTTGGCAAAATTTTTAAAAAAATTACAAAATAAGTTCAAAATACTTGTAACATCTAATATTTATATTCAGTCACTATCGGAAAATGCTATGGCGTGGACATAATTTTAAAATGACGCTACTTTGTTCCAATTCTTTACTTAATAAATTATAATTATTTTGGTATTAAATAATAAGATAGAATTGATATTATACTTTGTATAAGAAGTTTTATTGTTTTTAATCACACTTTTATATACCATGCTGATGTGATATCACACAATAGTATAATGCAGTTATATTATATAATACACTCCCATTTTGAAGAGAGTATGACATTTGTTTTCTCCACAGAATATTTGTCTCAACTCGGTTGTATTGTATCGAAGGGGAATGGAATGGAGAAGTCATGTCGTGAAACAGAAAGGGCTATGCTCTGAAGCACACGGACAAGAGTTTTATCCGCTCCCTCGGCCCAGATGGATCGGTTATCATCAGACAATAGCATAACAGTTGTCTTGTTCCGTTGTTAATCCAAGGAACTCGAAATATGTTTTAAAAACTGAGTGTACATTACATATACGCATATCGGTTTCTAAGTTAAACTTGTAATTTGCAGTCTATATTTGTTTAACACTTTTTGTAAAACTTGTACATTTTTCGAAGATCTTGAATCTGCCACATTGTACTTTATACATTTAAAAAAATTGATTGTTTAAAAACGAGGAAAAGCCAGTTTTAGGGGGCACTCCACCTTAATATTGATAAAAATGACAAAAAATGACAATTTTTTTGTCACCTAGTTTTGTTCCCTGTGATTTTCTGAATAATTTGATATATAATAAGTATAGATGATATGCTTATAATTAGTTTATTTTATCTAAAAACGAATCGCGTACATGTATATTCTCCAAATAACTGAGTCTTTTTCTAGGCCGTTTTCCGAAAGTTTTGTTTCTCACGTTTTCATTTACTGTGGCAGACATAAATAAACTTAACTCAAGTTGTATTTGAGATAGCCTCATAATTTTTATTTTTTATTTTGAAGAGAACATTTCATTGTACAACCTGTAGTATGGCTATACATCAGTTCCTATAATAAAGATTTTAAGAAATGATTAAAAAAAGATTTTACTAAACGTTTTTATAAAAAAATTAAATAACATATTTTTTACAGAAATATTTTATATAATTTAATATCCATACTACAGGTTGTAGAATGGAATGCCCTCTTCAAAAAAAAAAAAAGAAAAAAAAAGAAAGAGGCTATCTCAAATACAACTTGAGTTATGTCTGCCACAGTGAAGCCTAGTTAAATCCGTAAAAATTAACCCCCCCGGGGAGAAAGGGTGGGGGCCAAAACTTATGGAAAAGTCACTATAACCAACACTTATATTATAAAACATAAAATAATTAGGTTTGCTTTAAAAATAAAGAAAATTTTTTTAAAGGTGGAGTGCCCCCTTAAAAATAATAATCTGACCATGCAGCTGAACCGCTCCCGTGAGTCGATCGATTTAACCAACAATTTCACGAAGGCACTATTATTACAAGGGTAGGTCTACTCACGAAGGCACTGAATAGCTTCATGCGTTTACGAAATATATTAGTAGAATTTGTTTGCTTATCTGCCTCCAACCTTAAAGTCTCACTTTACCTCGAATTATAGACTGCGCTTCGCGAGTTTTGCACTCCTGCGGTCGGCCTCGGAAGATCCACGTGGATTTTAATCGGATATTTTTATGGTATTCTACTTTTGGTTCGATTTTGGAAAACAGTCGGGCTACAAAATGGTGTAAAAAAACAAATTTGCAGAATAATATCCTATATTTATTTTAAACTATTTATACTAACGACCGTCGGTTCTTGGTGAAATTCCATTATAAATAAATAAATGACAACATTTGTACTATTTCACAAAGTTTTATTGAGCCGTGCCGAGTCGGCACGGCTCAATAAAACTTTGTGAAATAGTACAAATTAATGTTTTCATTTATTTATTTATATTTATTTTTTTAGATAAAACCCAAAAATATAAATTTTTTTCTAGTACGAAAAATCTTTAAAAATTGTTACTTCCCGTCAAAAAAGATGGTTTCGGATTTGATTGGTTAACGAACTCGTCCGAGCGTGCGAACACTTAGACATAATTATAACATTTTAATAACATCCCAAAACCTGTTCTGGGGAATTTGAGCGTTTCTCATTGACCTCGCCCAGGTCTCACCATACGAGTCACTGCAATAGATCATTTTGCTATGGAAATTCGCTAATAATTCATTGAAAACAGGAAATAATAGGAATACTTTTGTTATTTCGAAAAACGTCCATTTAAAAGATTTGAGTAGGCCTATACTTTCCAGCCCGCCTATAGGAGGGAATATTCAAAAACAAGAAAGACATTGGGACTCGCTGAATCCTCTCTAAAAGTCCTTGTTAGCTCAACGCGTGAAACAAACAAGAGATGATTATATCAGAATACATTAGTTCTCCGTGTACCGTGTTTTTGCAGTCATAACAGTTACTCCCCTTTTCATTAACTTGAGCATTATTCAAGCCTAAACAAACTATGACACAGCTGTTAAATCTAACAGCTTCATTTAGTGCTTGAATCATCATGTTTGGATGTCTTCTTGTGCGTTTGCTTTATGGAATTATTCTAGCTATTATGATGGTTTGTCATCCGAGACCAACCCTCTAGCTGGAATGCTCCAACAAAGTATAATTACTGTAGATTACGTTGCTTCTATTTTTAAAGTCATTACAGTTCCAGCGCCGTTCCTTACAAACAATGACACTGCGATTAATTGTAATTTGTTCAAATACAATTGAAATTACTGTATATTTACAGCGGTCGATCCCGACCCCAACAGGACTAAGGTGATAAAACTTGTTTCCTATATTTTCTAGAGAATCATTATGTAAAGGAAATAGAGATTGGATCTACTTTTCAGCGAATTTCCATAGGAAAGTTGCAGTGACCCTTATGGTAAGTCCTAAGGTCGGGAATAATAAATGAACACCGATCATGGTCCCAAGAACATGTTTTGCGGTGTATTTAAAAATAATATATATAATTTTATATGTGTTTCCACTCTAGCGGCCGTATTTTAATTCCGATTTTACCCAAATTTGGTACACACGTTGGTTGTCTACGTCGCTCGGACGAGTTCGTTAGCAAAAAATCGAAAGTATCTGATTTAAATCCAAGTAATGGATTTTCCCTTGGGGACATATTCTGATCTGAGACCGGCGGCCGAGTTTGTACGCTGCGAGCAAAGCGAAGCAGTCCATAACCCGACGTCGCAAGTGGAACGAAGGAGGGCGTGAGTCGAAGCTGGAGGCTTAGGTGTAATCAAATTCTACTAATATATTTCGTACACAAATTTAAGCTATTCAGCGCCTTCGTGAGTAGACCAATTTCCCAAATAGTTTATTGAAACCCTAAAACATAAACTTCATTTTGGAAATTCGGTAAACTTACGTCAGCGTTTCAGCTGCGTGATCGAATTATTTGAACTTATTTTTCGTACTAAAATGATTTTTGGGATTATGTAAAAATATAAATATAGGAGATTATTCTACATATTTTTGTTTACACGACCTTATAGCACGTTTGGTTCCCCCAAAATCGATCAAAACCTAAAATTCTATAAAAGCAGTTGGTCCAAATTATTCACTAGGGATATTTTATCGTTGGTCGGCTTCTGATACGAGGCCGACATCCGGGATGCGAACTACTGCGAGCGAAGCAAAGCAGTAAAAATCCGAAGCTTCAAGGTTGAAGTGCAAACTCGCAAAGCGCAGACCGTTATCCAAGGCCGCAACGTCGGGGTGTAGATTCGCAAATCGCAGTCTATAATCCGATGTCGCAAGGCCAAGGTGCAAACTCATAAAGCGAGTGTTTCTGCTGCGAGTGGAACGAAGCAGCGCAAGAGCTCCGGGTCTTGGTGGTTGAGGTGCAGTCAAGTTCTATTAATATATTTAGTGCCTTCGTGAGTAGACCAATTATCCCAAATAGATAGCTCAAACCCTATAACATATAAACTTAATTTTGGAAATTCGCTCAACTCACTTCAGCGTTTCAGCTGCGTGATTGAATGTTTACATTTCCTATTTAACTAAATTCTGAAACAAAAACCGAGTTCCGGCGAACCATACTCCTTATTCCGAATCTTAACGTAAATTAAATTAACTTCAAAATAGGTTGATAATGTAATCCTTATAAAATTTATTCAGGCTATGTTACCCCCATCTTGCTATACATTTTTGAAATACGCTGATAGTAAATTACATTTAAGCATTGAGTTTTGATAAATCATATTCAATATTTACTATATTTTCTCATATTCGTAAACTACACAGACTTGCTGTATAGGAGGCAATATCCGTTGTTTCGATTGGTTGACTACGGCGTAACCTAGATATTTCTTAAACGATCATTTATAACCTAGACAGGAATAACATCTACGAGCGTATATAATCCTTCTTCAGTTTAGGCGTACAATAACTCCGTTAAATTGCCAGTAATCAGATAAAAATTGTATAAGAAAATCTGTAGATTTGAATTATGATGTGAAGTTTCTGCGAACTTATTTCGTCTAAACATTCTAGAAATCAAAAATTGAAAGGATTGTTTAGAATTGGTGTGTGTGGGAGAGGGTGGGTGTGTGTGTATGTTAATGCATTAAAATGGAGCCGAGCGAAGTAATTGTTTAAAAATGTATTAAGAAACAATCGTGAGTGATTTGAAATATACCCACAGACCTTATTATACTTTGCATTCTAAATCAAAATCAGTACGGCCTTCTTAGATTTTTATCCCGCAAGAGCAATGATAAATTTATTTCGTTTATTTTTTATCATACAATTGTTTGTTAGTTTTTATTTTAACCACAATCACAATACGCATCCGTTTTTAGTTTACATTTTTTTTAAATCCCGTTCATTTCTCATGATTCTTGTTTGAATCTTTTTCCTTACTCAATAAAAAATGAATAATTAAAAGTGAGTTGCAGGTTGGATTCCCAATTAAAAATTTTTTTTTTCTTATTCAAAAGAGAGTTTTAAATAATTTGATCATGTAGCTGGAACCGCTGACGTAAGTTTAGGGAATTTCCAAAATTAAATTTATATGTTTTAGGGTTTCAATTAACTAATTGGGAAATTAGTCTACTGACGAAGTCGGCGAATAGCTGCCTCCGTTTACGAAATATGTTAGTAGAATTTGTTTGCACCTAAGCTGGAGGCTTTGATTCATGCGCTGCTTCGTTCCACTCGCAGCAGTAAAACTCGCTTTGTGACCTTGCTGTCTCGGGTTATTGACGTGTTCGCTTCGCTCGCAGCTTACAAACTCGGCCGTCGGCTTCGGGCCAGAAGATTCCTAACGGTAAAATCCGCAAGTGTACCGGATACTTGTATGATATTTTACGTTTTGATAGATTTTAGGGGAACCAAGCTAGCTATAAGGTCGTGTAAAAACCAAATGTGCAGAATAATATTTTATATTTATTTTTGTGGATAAAACCCTAAAAACGTTACATTCTATACGATAAATCTAAAAAAATAGTTACGTCCGTTGAAAAAACATGCTTTCTGTTGGATTTTTTGACTAACGAACTCGTAGGAGCGACATAACCAATAGCCCAGTCAATGAAGGGGAAAAAATAGGCCTTTGTTTCAAGTAATTAGTGAAACGCTGAAATTTTGTCACATGTTACAATGATATAAGAGGAGTATTTACACAAAAGTCTCCGCCCCTCCCTCTCTTGCTTCCCCCCTACCCTCCATTAAGATTTCTTTATTTTTTCAATATCTAAGAGATAAACAGCGATTGAGTCATATTTATTTCGTTATTGTAATCCTTATAATATTATCTATCAAAAATTTTCGTAGCGTTTAAGCTATAAAATAATTATTTTCCGTGTATTTTTAAATTTAATGTTAAAATTCTATCTTTTTTATTGCAATGTTTAGCTATGTTTTATTAATATGAGACAAGTTATAACAAAATTGCTCAAAAATAAAACTTTTAGGGTATTTTTCAATCTTTAAAATGATAGCCTATACGTTTTATAAATGTTAAGTGCAGACAGTTGACATAATCGGCCTAACAAAGGAAGATGGCGTGGGGTGCACGAGTCCTCGCGGGCCGGATCAGTGCGTTGGCATATCAGCGGTCAATCTGCAGCAAGGGCTATTTTTTGGACTTTTATTTTTATAGCTGGTCTAATTATGAGTATTACGATCGATTGTAAAATTGACGTAAACATTTATTATTTGTTTTCATTTTTTATTCATTTTTCGGTATTTGTTATTGCATTGATAAACGTACAATATGATTTCTTTTAGCCAAGCCAATAAAGGGAAAAATAGGCCTTTCTTGGATATAATTAGTGAAAAGCTGAAATTTTGTTTATAAAATTGTTAATGTTCTTTATATTAGAAGAGCCAGTTTAGGTTCGAGGGATTATTCCTAACCCTAAGTTATTAGGGCCGTTTTATTATCCACCATCTACGGACCCGCCGTGTCCCGTACTGGCTTAAACCGGCACCGGCAGGTGTCAAGCAGCAGAACATGCTTTGTTTACTGTCAAAACACTATCACGGACCACCCACCCACCACTCAAATTGCTATTTACAATATCTTAAAATTGTCTGGGATATATACAATACTGGCACATAAAAGTAGGGTGTTTCAGTTTTTCAGGAAAGTTCATTACAGTTCTACTCAAGTTATCATGGCTGAACAATTAAGTTCTACTTTCGGACACCCACAATATAACAAGATGTCTTACAGCTGCAAGACACGAGGTGCAGAAGGTCATCAAGCGCTAAAGCCTTAGAACTTAGTTTTGGTGTTAAAGTTTTCCTGTAACCTCCAGTTTATTTAATCTTTTCCATCTTCCAACCCCAATCTGTAGCATCCAATCTATTACCAAGCCATGTCTGCATTTGAAAATAAACCCAGAACAAATGCTGATGAGCAGCTTCAGAGGTTGGGGGAAGCTTTGCGAGGTTTTACCTTAGATTAGATTTTTTTCAAGTTTTGTGAACATGAAGTAACGAGCTTCGTTGAGGTGCTTTTTCTGTTAAGATAAAATCTTCCCCGTTTGTTTTCAGTTCTTCTTTGGAAGCATCTGGACGTTTAGAAACACCGACCCTTGTGTTTGAGCTTCTTCTGACTTTTTTTAAAATGTCCAAAGATTTTATTTTTCCCAGACCAAAGAAAGAAGATGTTGTGTCCTACCCTGTTATTTCATAAGCAAACAGCATAAGCTTCCTTTTGTCGTTCAACTTATGGATGATTTTGTAAATACTATAATACACTTTTCCATGTAATCGTCCAGTTACCGGTTTGCAAAATTAAATTGCTTGGTTCTCAGACCCAAGCGCTTCCAACAGTATTAATAAATCGGTGTATTAATAAATTGACAGTAAACAAAACATGTTCTGCTGCTTGACACCTGCCGGTGCCGGTTTTAGCCAGTACGGGACACGTGGGTCCATAGGTGGTGGATAATGGAACCGTCCTAATAACCTAGACTTAGGAATAATCCCTCGAACTTAAACTGGCTCTCCTAATAAAAAGAACATAAACAATTTTATAAACAAAATTTCAGCTTTTCACTAATTACATGCAACAAAGACCTATTGTTTCCCTTTGTTGACTTGGCTAAAAGAAATCATATTGTGTGTTTAAAAGTGCAATGATAAATAACGTAAAATAAATACAAAATAAAAATAAATAAATGTTTACGTCAATTTTACCATCATAATACCCATAATTAGACCAGCTATACAAATAAAAGTCCAAACAATAGGCCGTTGCTGCAGATTGACCGCTGATATGCAACGCGCTGATCCGGCCCGCGAGGACTAATGTGCCCTGCGTCGTCTCCCTTTGCCAGGCCGATTATTTCAACTGGCTGCACTTCACATTTAAAAACTTATATCATTTTAAAGGTTAAAAAATACTCTACAAGTTTTATTTGAGAAATGTTTTTATAACTTGTCTCATATTAATAAAAAATAGCTAAACATGTAATTATTGAATTAGAAAAGTTAATATTTTAACTTTAAATTTAAAAATACACGGAAAATAATTATTTTACAGCTTAAACGATATGGACATTTTTGATAGAGAATATTATAAGGATTACAATAACGAAATAAATATGTCTCTATCGATGTTTATTTCTTAGACATTGACAATATAAAGAAGTCTTTCAAAAGTGAATATTAATGAGGGTAGGGGGGAAACAAGAGGGGGAGGGCGGAGACTTTTGTGTAAATACTCCTTATATAGTCAACTAACATCCATGAAAAAATCAGCTTTTCACTAATTAGTTCCGGCACAAACCTTTTATTGACTGGGCTACAACCAACGTGTGTACCAAATTTGGACCAAATCGGACTTAATATGCGGCCGTTAGAGTGTGAACAGACACTCACACCCCCCCCCCTCCACACACACCCCCACCCACCTTATATATATAAACATTTTAATGACACCGCAAAACGTGTTCTGTAGACCATGATCGGCGCTCATTTAGTACTCCCAACTCACTATAAGGGTCACTGCAATAGCTCATCTTTCCTATGGAAATTCGTTAATGAGACAATGTCAAAGCGCTCGACTGCAAGAAACTCCGCTATTTGGATATCGCTATAAGGTGAAGCGCTGGGGTTCCCGGTTGCTTTCTATTATGCTGGAGCAGACCCTTAAGGGTCTTCTATACCTTGAAGAAAACTCCCGAGTGTGCCGTATGATTTCAATGGGAAAGGTCTGGCTAAAGTCGCAAAATCGTTGAAACATGCATTCGTATTACCGTGTTTCGGATTCTATTTATAAATTAATAATCTGGGAAACTACTTTAAGCTATAAAGAAGGCTTTATATTTTTTACGTGTTAGCTTAAAATATGGAAATTATTGCTTAAAACTCCCAAAAAAAACGTTAAAAGTAATCGATTTTTACTCAGTTAAACTGTTGATTAAAATGAGTTGCCATCGATTTCTTTCAATTATGAGGTATAAGACAAAAGCACAAAGCCTTTAAGAACAATTTAAGATGTTTCACAACTTTTTAGGTTGAAAAACGGCGTCCGAAACACGGTAATACGAAGTGCATATTTTTGCTGTTTTGCGCAAGGTATAGAAGACCCTTAAGCAAAAATTAAAAATCCTCTGGAGAAGTTGCTTGACTTGTGATGCTAGACGCTAAAGTTCAAGTTGTCGTAGGTTTGAATAGGGTTAATATCTTGGTATTTTCCTTCTTTCAATCCACCTATCCTTCCGGAACGAAGTATGAAGTTATGGTAGTTAGAAATCACTAGTTAGCATCACTATTGCAAATAGAATTTATGTTATAATAAAATACAGCTGATGATTCAATCGCACTGATAGCGAAGTAGTTGTGTAACTGCATAATGTCCATTACTGATGAAACATAGATTTGTTCTGTAGGTTAGGTTTGTTTAATGATTAATAAAATTGCTTTCTAGGATTAATGCACAGCTAATCTGAATCACACATCAAGAATGTATTATTTTGTTTTTACAATTGGCTTCGAATGATTAATTATTGATGATATACAATTCTTGATCATTTATGTACAGCAAACGTCAGTTTGAGAGTCAGTTTTGACCTGACGAGGATGGGGTGTCTCTTACATTGGCATTGTTTGACTTTGTCATCACTTGTAATTGTATTGCCTGAGCGTCTGTTGTTTGTCTGTTCCAGTTTGATAGGCGTTCATTGATACATAAAAAACGCATTTTGATCTCTTTAAAACATCAATAACACGAACAGCGCGTTGTGGCTAACTCAAAAAGACCACAATACTAAATTCGCGTCTTGGCTCCATGATATTTGACTACTACACCATGTGGTTATTAAGAAAAGCCACAACGCGTTCTAAACGGTTAGCTGGTGCAACGACGATATAACGGACAGGTTGTAACTTATCATTGCAAACACCCGTCGAATTTGTGTTGATTTTACGGCAGTTTGTAACCACATCTTCTGGGTAATGTTAAGAAAATAAAACATTCTTTTCACAATAGCTTCTTTATCTTTAATCACTATCTTATACAGGGTGTCCCCGACCTCTCTGGTCCCCTTTTGGGAATTTGTTCCTGGGATCGAGACATATTTCACAATATAAACATGGGTCTACAGTGCTTACTTTTTTCTTTGTCTGTATGCGTTTTTTTACAAATATTTATATCTAGAGAACGGTATTGGCGATTTAGTTTAAACTTGATATGAAGTTTAAACTAACAATGATCTATTTTAAGTAAAATAAACGATTGTAGCCAATTTTGCGTTTCAAAATGGCGGCTGTTTGAAAATTTCAAATCTGAATCACCCCAAAACAGTATATTTTGACAAAAAATTTAAAGACATCTTTTTTTAGCCCTTTTAATTCCCCATCGGCTGGTGTAACTGCTTAAACAATCGGATACAAGTTAAGTTATGTCTAATAATTGGTTTGTTCATCCTATACACACGTTTAGGCTACGTATGCTATTATATTACAAACAAATAATTCAATCCATGTTTTAAATTGTTCATCAAATCACTTTTAATCCTTTAATACAAAAAACGAAGTACAGTAATTGTAAATTTGTTTGTAATAACAGCATACGTACCCACCATAATGTCCGTTGGCAAGCTTCAACCTGTCCGTCGTATCGTGGTTGTATCAGCTAACGTTCAGAACGCGTTATAGCTTTTCTTAATAACCACAATAGTCGTCAAATATCATGAGATTGACGACGTGAATTTCGTTTTGTGATCTTTTTGAGTTAGCCACACGCGTCTTGGATATTCTTATCAGTGCCATAATACGAATAATGTGTTATTTATGTTTTAAAGAGACATTGTGGACATTGTTTTAGGCCAATGAGAGTTTCCGTTCTTAAAATGAGCGTATGAACTCTAGAGTTGTACGTTTTAAAATACTTCGTCTAGTGTCCCTAGTCCGGGTTTCTTGTTATTTGTAATGCAGGTAATAACACAGGCCTACACATCTAGTTTTTACTCTAACACTAGAGTTCACTCAATCTTGAAACATCGTAAATTATAATATGTATAATTATAATAAGTTATAAATTATAATATAATACACACATACTTGGCTCAGCCACCATCTTTAATTTCAATTCCCATAAGTGCAATGTTAAACGCGTAACAAGATTACAGAAGTAATAATGATTAGAAAATTAATCTGAATATGCAATTTATAGGTACGGACAACACAATTTCGATATCCTTTATTTAATTTTGTTTTTAGCTAAATTTGTTCTTCGACTTAACTCAAAATCAACGTCTACAATTTGGTTTTTCTTATTCAATAATGATAACACCAAAAATGTAAAAAGCTCACCACATTCAAAATTTAATTACCTTTCAAATAAAAGTTATTTCAATAAATTTGGTTAATTTATGACGAAAAAATATACTTTATTGAGGAGCCATAAAAGCGCCGAATTTGTGTTCCCACTCGAGTGTTTAGCCTGCACTCTGGTGGTTAACACATCAATTTGTTGCTCGCGGTGGAATGCTAGAAACATAATGTATCCGTTAATTTTGAATGTGTGAGAGATAGCTGTGTTTAATAACACATACTCACATACATTGTCACGCATGCGCATTTTAGAACGTTTACAGTCAGGGTTACTTCTAGTTTCCGCTTTTGTGAAGCTGTCCTGTATTTGCTAGCGGAAGAATGAAACGTACACAAACTCAATGCTAGTAATGTATATAGCTTTGCCACTTGCTTCACTCCTGCCGAGCCTTTAGTTTTACAGCACTAAATTAATATCTACTGAATAATTTAATGATCTATACCAGATAGACTATTATATTTTTAGTTTACTACTGAACCACAGCGCTCCCACTGAAGTGTACGGTGAGTTAGACAACTATGAATAACCGTATAATATTTCACATTAGGCATGCTTGTTGTTCTTGTATTCTCGGCTCCATACAAAGGATTTGTCCTATGTGTAGGTGTTCAATTGAAAAGCGATATGCAGTCTTACTGCTGAAATAGCATTCTACACAGCTGCTTTGGTCAGGTGTTTATCAAGAATTACATGACTGGTCCTTTATAGTTTATACAGGGTGTGCAGATAATTCACTAGGCTATATCATTAATAAAATGTCCGTAAGCATATATTTTTTTCATGAATTATTATTTTAAAACTGACTGCTGCACTTGATTAAAATTTTGCGTCATTTTTTATGAATACCGGGCAGGTGGCCACCCTCCAAAAAATTGTGACACTTTGACACAGACCTTGTGGCGGCTACCTGAGGTCGGTTCGATTTATGATCACTAAATATTCTCTCCTGACACTTGGTCAAACGTCTCTCTCGGTCTTCGAGTAGACTAAAGCGCAGCGTAACTCCTAACATAACCTGATGAATATTGACGGAGGAAGATCACGAGTGACGCAGTGACCAAGTGTCAGTCAAGAATATTTTTGAGGTATAAATTGGACCGAGCTCGGGTACCTGGCACAAGGGCAGTGACGCATTATCAGTAGTTTTGTAGAGTAATGAACTGTCCGCGCACCAAGTTTTAAAGCAAAACTGCAAAAAATAAGAAATTTGTGCAAACGCCTAATTTAAATTGTGACATTGCATATCTAAAAAATATTTCGACCACGCAGCTGGACCGCTGACGTGACTTGAGCAAATTTCCAAAATTAAGTTTATATGCTTTAGGGTTTCAACCAACAGTTTGGGTAATAGGTCTACTCACGAAGGCGTTGAACAGCTGTCTGTGTGTAGGCAATATATTAGTAGAATTTGTTTGCGCCTAATGGCCTCGGAAGTTTGCACTACTTGGCTTCGAACCGGGTACTTTTATGGTATTTTACGTTTTGGCCGATTTTGGGAGAACCAAGCGAGCTATAAGGTCGCGTAAAAAAACAAAATGTGCAGAATAACATCCTACATTTATATTTTTAGAAACAAAAACTGTAAAAAAGTTTCATTCTCGTAGTAAAATCTCAAAAAATAGTTACTTCCGGTCAAAAAACGTACTTCCGGTTGTTGGATTTTTTTGGCTAACGAACTCGTCCGACCTACGTAGACAACCAGCACGTGTACCAAATTTGGACCAAATCGGACTTAAAATGCGGCCGCTAGAGTGCGAACACATATATGCATATATATATATATATATAAAACGTGTTCTGGGGACCATGATCGGTGCTCATTTGCTACTCCCGACCTTGGGTATCACCATAAGGGCCACTGCAATAGCTCATTTTTCCTATGGAAATTCGCTAAAAAACAAAATAATTCAGAATTAATAATACAATCTGAATGAATCTTTCAAAATTAGAATCATAAAAGTTTGAGCTTCTGTTAATTTTCAGATATGGTTCTACTGTCAATGAAAACTTATGTGTTTTGCCTAAATAACTGTATTTCAAATATTTAGGGTTATAATAGTTGATTTAAGTAGACCTATGATTAAAGTGTATGATCTTTTGTTTTCTAAAATTTATTTCAAGTCTTGGAGTACGATGTTGAGGTGTAGGTTTTTGTACATTTACCATGTTGAGGCCAGACTAGTACAGGCCGCGCTACTCAACCTGTGACGTCACGCTATGAGGCGGACAGCCGGCTGCTTCTCCGCTAGGAAAGCATTACGCGCCGTTGTACTTATTGTCAATAAACCGTTGTTTCAGTTAAGTAGTCATTATTAAGTGACTGATAATGTTTTTTTATAATGCAGAACTTATCGGTGAACATATTACATGAATAATAGACAGATTATCATCATGTTTGAACGCAGATCTAAGCTGAAATAAAATGGTTCAATGTCAATAACAACTCTTTTTCTTACAAAATGTTTATTGAAAAAGCATACATTTTTGGCTTACAATTTTACTGCTTAATTTTTTAAGTTTTCTTTTTATTCCATTTTCTCTTTCATTGTCTACAACATTTACCTTTGCCATCTTAATATACTGTAGTTGTTTAAAAGAATATTACAAAAGGTAACAAGACACTAATGTATACCGACGAGTTGGTATTGCAAGAGGTACAAACTGTAAAATATTCGTCATTCACAGACTTTTTCATCAAACTAATTAATACTTTCTTTGCTCCTTACGTCTTAGAAAAGCCAGTTTATACCTTGCACTAATAACTGTTGTAAATAGTTTTAGACAAAGAACTAAAATATTTACATCCAAAGAAGAAGGACATTTTAAACTTCCCCTATCAATAATATTCAAATAAGAACTGTGACAATTAACAGGAATACGTCTTTGTCTTCGGTAAATAGTTTTCACACGTTTGACATTTGTTATTTAAACGTAAACTAAATATAAACTAGCCCAACTAAATCGTTATCTGAAAGATTGATGTTCTGTAATTCATTAATTGCGTCAATAAATTCCTCAACATATTCTGAATCACGTATTAACTCACGAATTTCTGTACTATCAAGAAATGAGAGGTCTTTAATTTCAAAAACATTTTTTTAGCTGATACCACCTTAATTAAACTAACCGATTTTAAATTTTTTTCCGCTTCGAGGACTTGCACAACAGAAATGTTATATCAACCTCCAGACATCTGTCTGTACTGCCCAAACCTTGCCTCTAAATTGTCAGTCTGAAATTTGCCAAACACATACTTTATTTTCAAATCTTCTATTGAGTATTTAATAATTTCCAGGAGGGTTTTGACTGTGTGGCTAAGAGCAAGCTGTGTATCTAATGTTAGTTTTCCATTCTTTTCCTTTTATTTGGTTTGCTGCTACTTGGTTCCCCGTTAATGGGCAAACCATCCCACGGTTTCTTACCATTTCAAAAATGTTTTTAAGAATAAAAACTGTTCATCTAATAAGTTTTGATGGGACAACTAAACAAATCATTCAGACTTGTCTCTTTAAAAGCATATTTTACATTTACAATCTTCCACCACTTAAGAATTATATCACATTTGAACGGTTCCCTGTACATTACTGACTTTGTGTTCAGTATCGTAATAATTTAGACATGCAATATTTTTTTCATCAGAAAACTTTAAACATAAAGTTACATTCTGTCTTTCGACATTAGTAGGAAACAATACTTTTTTCGTTAAAGACGGAGCCAATTTTCCTATATTATTTTCTTCCATTCTTTAAATAGTTTTTAAATGTGAAACACAGGCAAAACTAGTTTCAGTGCGATCATGAAAATCAGGAAAACTAAAGTTTGAGTGCTATCGGTTTGGTTTAACCAATTGTTCCTAATTGATTTAAACAGGTGAACCAGGTCAAACATATGAGCAACCGCCTCATACTGTGACGTAGCATTCGATGTGGAGGGGGAGCAACGCGGCCTGTATTCTAGTCTGGCCAGTCTGGCCTTGCAGATATACCCAGTAAGATATAGTTTGTTGTATTTGCATTGCAACTACTATGAACCTCGAAACAAGTCATACAGCCTCCATTAGATCTATAACACAATGGGTCTGTTGAATAAAAAATAAGCAAAAGCTATAACTCAAAATTTTAAGTCATTACTTAAAATTGTGTGAATAAAAATAACCAATAGCTAGTACTAAAAGCTTTTTCTAATAATTTTAAGCTTTGACTAATTTTCATAGCTAAAGCTTAAAATAAAGTGAATAAAATATATCTAAAGCTAAAAATATTTAGTGCAAGCTTGAATATATTTCAGTATGCCCAACTGGTGACTTAAAGTTGCTTCCTAGACATTTAAATGGATGTATTTATGCAAATTCAGGCAAAAAAACAATAGGCTATAGAATAACTTATATGAGTTCATACTAAAAACTATTAGAATAAATATCCAAATTGAAAAAATTAAATTTGTTTTATTTTAATTTAAAGTTACTTATGTTTTTTATTTATTATTTAAAAGTGAAAATTCGACCCGAGTTCATTTCTACAATTTTATTATTGGAACTGCACAACTAATTTTTTGGCGCAGAAATGCAGTTCTTAATTCTGATTGTTCAATTTGCAGCTTAGTCGGTTTGAACTAATCCAAAATCAAATTCCGTTGATTTATGGTTAAATCTTTTGTTTCTCTGCCTTCCCTCTTTAAACAATTCTTCCTTTTTTGTTTGTTGAGGAATTTCTGACGATGTAATTAATGATTGTTCATTAGATTTCATCATAGTTTGCTTATATTGAAGCTCTGACAGGTTAGGTTTAGGCAGAGATAATAATAGTAGCAAGAGTTTATATTATTATTTTCTGGGTTTAGGTAAGGGAATATTTAGGCCTACATCATCAAATCCAACTTGTTATTTTGTAGAAAAATGCAAATTAATTTGAAATCTTTAATTATTTGATACTAAATAAACCTAATAAAAACGCAAGTAAAACCAGTAAATTTAAAAAAACATTTCTTTTTTATTTAAACTTTCGTTTGTTGTGATATTTTTTTCATCGGAAGAGCTAAAGCCGACAGAGCTATCCATTTTGTACTAGCCTATTTAATGAGTTAATAACATCAATCTTCAAACTGCAACAGCTGTTTTAAACTGTTTTAAACAACATATGACAGATTTTAAGCTTTGGCTAAATTGTCTAGCTTTTGATACCTAGCCTTAGCTGTGTTTGATTTTCCTTAGCTATAGGTTATTCACCTCACTTTATTTAACCAAGTGCTAAGACTAAAAGCTTTGACTTAATAGTGAAAGCTAAAGCTAAAACTAAATGTTAAAAGCTTTTACTTATTTTTTATCAACATACCCATTAATCTTAACATTTTGAAGTGTTTGTCAAATTAATCCGCCCGAGATTTTTCACGGGATCTTAAAGACGTTTATACGATTTACACTAATAACCGAAGGTACTTGGTAGAACTCCATTTTAATGAAAAACAAAGCAAACATAATTTTTAGTAAATTATACAAAACTTATTGCGTCAACCATGATTTCACCAGCAACGGCATTGTCAAGGCTGCTTAACACAGACTATGGAGAATATAGAAAAGAGGCATATACATAATACAATAAAGAACAGTTACTTGCCTAACAAACAAAAGTAAATGGAAAGGGTGTGGTGGAAGTGGGAGACCTCAGGGCTATAGCCCTGGGGAGACCTATAGTCATAGGTCAGTTAAGCAAGGGTGAGTTTGACATGAATGTATGTTATATTTGACATACATAAGTTAAATGGTTATATTTGACATAGATAAGTTAAATAATTTATAAATGTCGTACCAGACTTAGTTCAGGCAATTAAGTGAAACTTTTTTATAGCTGTCGTACCAGTATTCGGTCAGGTAAATAAGGAACACATTTTTTTACCTGTCGTACCAGGCTTAGTTCAAGTAAATAAGTAAAACTTTTTATAGCTGTTGTACTCGTCATCGGTCAGGTAAATAAGGAAAACTTATTACAGCTGTTGTACCCGTCTTCTGTCATGTAAATAAGGAACAGATGTTTATATTTGTCATACCAAATTTGTTATTGCTGTTGTACCCGTCTTCGGTCAGGTAAATAAGGGAAACTTGTTACAGCTGTCGTACCCTGCATCGTTCATTTAAATAAGTAAAAAATTGCATAGGTGTCGTAAAAGACTTAGTTCAGGTAAGTAAGTGAAACTTTTTTATAGCGGTCTCCGTCGCTTCTCCACAATTATTTAAGACTCCGTCGCATCTCCGCAATTATTTAAGACCCTATTACAACATTAATACATTGATTAAAAATATTTCTTAATAACTCGAAAATAAAGTTAACTATATGAAGCTAAAAGGTTTTCACTTCTGACGGCAGTCCCACGACTGCCTGTTTTTTAATGAATTTACTTTTTTCATTGGTATAAAGAATTTTAAAACTATCATAATTGAAAAAATCTGTTCACTAAATGAGTTTTTAAATTATTGGAAAAATTAGTCATTATAACCCAACCTCCAGTTAAGTGTTAAGTGAACTCGAAAGAAGTTGGCGGTTAGGTCATAATGACTAGTTTTCCCTGATGAAGTTTAATACAAGCTACATCTATACTAAATCTTCAGTCGGCGGAACAACTAAACTGATTATGCCATATTTAATATGCTTTGTTTACTGTGGGATAACTATACTCCTATGTTTTACGAAAGATATTATATATTCTGTTCACGGACTTTTAAAACAAACAGATGTTTTAATGGGAAATTATAACAAGTAGCTGTAAAAGAAACGTTCACGTTTGCGGAATGAATAACAATCTGTTTTGCGCGGGAAGACATGCAAATTTAATGGAAAGAGTTGACAGTCGGTGTCGGTACGGCGGTGTCAAGCTGGCGACTTGGGATAACTACGTTGCGTCTTTTCAGCGAATCATAACAGCTGTTTGAGTAGGCAAAGGATAACGTGACACTACTTTTCTAGAAAACCTTAATACCATTTAATTTTTTGATTTTGTGTTAAACTTGGCGATTTGGTAATTTTGAGGATCATTTGTCGTCCATCACTTAATCGATATTATAACTCTATTTAAAAATGTAGCCTATAAATAATGGTAGTTCGCATTTAAAGGCTAAATTCGGGGTCTTGAGAAGAGAAGACAATTTTTAATGTTTAGGATAATTGTTTAGAATGAGGAATCTATCGAAAACAATTTACAACAACAACGTGGCAAAGAAATAGAAATGGTGTTCAAACAGAGTAAACATCGAAATGTACGCACAGCAGAAACACGCAAAAAGAATAAATAATTCAATCACGCATCTGAACCAAGACGTGAGTTCAGCGAATTTCCAAAATTAAGTTTAGGTGTTTTAGGATTTCGACCTACTATTTGATAAATTGTTCTACTCATGAGGGCGCTGAGCGTATACGAAACATATTAATATAAATTTTTCCCACCTCAGCCTCGAGCTATGGCTCACGCGCTGCTTCGTTCCATCATGCTTTCGAGAAAATCTCGCTTTCAGCCTTGCGACCTTTGATTATGGACTGCTTCGCTCGCAGCAGACAAACAGAGGTAAAAAAATACAGGGTACTTTTATGGTATTTTACGTTATGATTGATTTTATGGGAACCAGACGGGCTGTAAAGGGCTGCATCCTTTATTTTTTTTATACAAACCCCAAAAACGTTTTACTCTAGTACGAAAAATCTAAAAAAACGTGCTTCTGGTTGTTGGATTTAGAAAACGTACATTTGGACCAAAACGGACGTAAATTTTTGATTGTTTAGAACCAAAACGTGTTCTATTGACCATGATCGGTGCTCATTTACCACTCTCGACCTTAGGTCTCACCATAAAAGTCTGTGCAACAGCTCATCTTTCTTATGGAAATTCGCTAATAAAAGAGGTAAATAGTCTGACGAAAGAAAGAAAACCCTACGAAAAGGAGGCAGATTAGATTCATCTAAGGTACTAGATGAATAATACAGAGAAACAGATAAATGACAAAGATATTACACCAGAAAAAAAGAACAAATGTCACTTAGTCCATGAAAAGTCGAATCGAATTAAAATAAAAGTACCTCATTGTAGCACAATATAAAAAAATGTTCTTAAGTAGAAGGTGTATAGATACTGTGTTAATGAACCTAAAATAGTAGACGGATTTGTACAGAGTGTTTATGAACAATACTTTTCAATGTTGATTTTGTGCCAAGACAATTCACAATATCTATATTCAAATGTTATCTTCGGCCTTTTTGTTATAAAACTCTTTACACGATTTAAAACATTACAACTTAATATATCAACCCATTTTAGAGACAAAATTTGACAAGTAGAAAAAAGTGCGTGAGACTTTCGCGCGATAAAAGTGAAACTTCTTAGGTTCTAGAAACAGTTGATCGTATTCATTGCAATTTGTTGTTTGAAGTCGTTTATTTTAAAGAACGAAGTAACAAAAAGAATTGAAAACAATTGAAGGGGAACCGTTTCAATTCTCCTTTCGGTCAGGCCGACTCGTGCTGCAGCATTTATTTAAATTTGGTACGTACATTGTACATGCGGGGAAGGGGGTTAAGAAATTATATTACTCCGCCTTAAGAACACTGCCAATCTAAAAATATTTCCTAACATTCTTTATTCATTTTATTTAAATTACTTTTTATTAAAAAAAGTAATAATAAACAAAATTCAAAAAAAATCAACTAAACCGATTTAAAAAAGTAACAATAGAGACTATACGTAACAATAAGCAACAATAAAAAGTGTTAAGCCGTTTTCGAGAAATCAGTGAACATTTATAACAGAAAATAAGTAAGATGCATACATTGATGGCAATCTTATAAACATAGTTTTTCAGATTTTCTGAAAAATGGTGTGGCTTATGTCATAAAAAAATATATGGGACCACTTCGGGATCTACCTTAATAGAATAAATTTAAATTATGCAAATCTATATGAAATAAAACAATAACACAAAATCTCACAACAAATACGTTTAATAAATCAAACGTGCATAATGTAAATTGAAGCATAATACATCTAATACAAATAAAAATATAAACAATATAACACATTACATTAATATAGAATTAAATATAACATAAAGAAGCAAAAACATCAAATGTAAATAAAAATATAAAAAATATAATACATTACATTAATATAGAATTAACTATGGGCCCTAACTGATTATTTACAATTGTGTCACGATATTTGTTAATATAAAATGTTTCCCAAGCATCAATCGTGTTAAGTTTAGTTACATTTTTTAACAATGAAGAATTTTCTGCTTTAAAATGATGGTTTTCCTCTAAACAATGCTTAGCCATAGCAGATTTGTCTGGCCTATTATATTTGAAATGAGCAAAATGTTCTTTAGTTCTTGTCCTAATGCTTCTTTTAGTTTGGCCTATATATTTCTTCGGACATATTTCACAATTTATGCAATAAATCCCGGATTTATCCTGTTCTTGAATTTTATCTTTCGGATTACATAGCATTTTACCGAGATTATTGTCAGCCGACAAAGCTACATTTAAATTAGCATATTTTGCTAACGATTTTGCTACAACATTAGACAGTGGTGGAGCATACGTTGCTTTAACCCATCGTTGTTCGGGCTTGTTGCTTATTAAGGTAGACCTTGATGTCTTAATTTTCATTTTATTCACTATGTCATCTATCAAACTTTTAGAATAACCATTAAATATTGCAGCACCATAGATATAACTAAGTTCTTTTTCGTAGTTTTCCTTAGACAGCGGCAAATTAACTAACCTATGAACCATAGAATTAAACGCGGCTCTTTTATGTGCCGGCGAATGGTGTGAATCGTTAGTAATACATCTGTCTGTGTGTGTGGGCTTTCTAAGTACACTAAACGACAACTCATTGTTTTTCCTATGCACATTTACATCCAAAAACGGGAGGTTGTAGTCTTTTTCAATTTCGGTGGTAAAGTTAATAGACGGGTAAAATCCATTGATAATATCACAAAATTCTTCAAGGCTTTCGTCTTTCGTCAAAAATAGCAAAAATGTCATCAACGTAACGAACCCACACCCGCGGAAAATATTTCAAAGATCTTTTAGCGCTTACTTCAAACGAGCTCATAAAAAAATCTGTAACAAAACTAGACAAAGGATTACCCATAGCGGTACCTTCTTTTTGTACATAAAACTTATTATTAAATTGAAAACTATTTTGACTCATGCATAAATTTATAAGCAGTAAAAATTCCTGAACCACACTGTCACTTAAACCGTTACATACTAACCACTCTTTTATCATTTCGATAGTTTCAGCCACTGGAACACTCGGATAGAGAGACGTTACATCAAAAGATACTAAATATTCATTAGGCGATAGTGAAATGTTTTGCACCGTTTCCACAAAATCATAAGTGTTCCTTACGGCAAACGACAGGGGAGGTGTAAGTTCCCGAAGGCGTGGCACTAACCATTTAGCAATTAAATAAGTGGGCGAGTTAATACCAGAAACAATAGGCCGCATCTTCTTCCCCGGTTTATGGATTTTAGGCAAACAATACAACCTTGGCAAAGTTGGATTACTCACGGTTAGTTCTCTACGAAGGTTGCTGTCCACCAAATTATTACAGTGTTTCAGCATTATTGAATTTCAATTGAATCGAATTGAAAAAAATCTATATTGTTCTCACTAGTCCAGCTCATTATTTACTTATATGCAAATCTGTTAAGCTGTTTCCGTGAAATCGGTGGTGCACATAAAAAAAATCATTGTGTTTGCATAAGACCACACACGTTGGAAGTGATAACGTCTATGACCGATTTATATTTTTATCAGTACTAATATTAGAGGAGAATAAGGGTCAACAAATTACACAAGTCAATATGTTGTCAAAAATTATTATATCATATTTTGAAATTACATAATTATAATATTATAATTATAATAAGTATGCGAAAAATTGTGATCATTATAATGTAGGCCTAAGCAGTATTTATTTAGTGACTAATGATTTTGAGTGAGGTATTAGTGTATGCACTCTACATAGAATTCTAAGAATAATTCAATATGTAAAGGATAGTATAATATATACAGAGTATTCATAAAGTCCCTTTAAGCCCCTTGTTATTTTGTTACTGAATACAAGTTAACACAACTTTGTATATATCTTGCGTTGCATATCAGGACAAATGTTATGACATTTCTGACCCTCTTTGATTTTGGGTGGCTTAGGGGGGGGGGCAAGGGGGTTAAAAATTGCAAATATAAAGGTAGGTCATGTAACACAGCATTGAAAAACTTACTAAAAGAGAAACATAATGGCGCAAACTAGAGCTTAATATCTTGCTTTGTTTCAAAGTAATGGACAATCAAATTTCTGGAAAATAACATAGCTTACAACCTATCCTAATATTAACAAATTAATAACCTGCTTTGATGCTATGATAACAATATCATTTTCCAGAACTTTGATTGTCCGTTACTTTTAAACAAAACAAGATACTAAGCTCTAGTTTGCGCCATTCTTTTTCTCTTTTGATAAGTTTTTCAATGGTGTATTGCATGACCTACCTTTATATTTGAAATTTTTAACCCCCCCTCAAGCCCCCAAAAATCATAAAGGTTCAAATTTGCCAACAAATTTGTCCTGTTATGCAACACAAGATATATACAAAGTTATGTTAACTAATTTCAATAAAAAAAATAAAAACAAAAATAAAGTTGGTTAAAGGGACTTTATAAACACTCTGTATAATAATTATAATTATTATAATAATCCCTTACATATTAAATTATTCTTATAATTCTATGTAGAGTGCATACACCTCAATCAAAATAATTATTCACTAAATACATACTGCTTACTTTATAATGATCCCTATTTTCGCATACTTATTATAATAACGTATTATTATATACTACGTATCGCCTATTCCCTCTCCACGCGCTTACTTGTCTATATATACTATGTATGCCTATACGTTAAAACGTTCTCAGCAAATGTATAGTATAATACGCAAGCTTCTATTGGTTCCCTATGCTACGTATTAATATTGTTCGCACGGCGCATGCGTGTAGAACGCGACGGAGAAAGTATTCTCCCTCTCTTCTCAATTGCCGATTGGAGTCGAAGAAGGGGAACTGTTGCAGTTCTCGTTTCGATCAGGTCAACTCATGCTACTATTGCTTGCGAAAATGCTACGTGTAGGCTACGCACTACGCATGTGTTTGGAGTGCGCAACACGCATTTGACAGAGAGAGTAGAAACGATTCTCCTACTGTTTCCTTTCAACTGCCGGTTGAAGTCGGATAATTGGAAGCGTTTCACTTTTCGTCTGGCCAACTTGTCCTACTTTCAAAAACTACTTGGCTGACGGCTTTATGGAAACTAGGGACTATCGGACATTTTAATAAATATATTGTGAATTGCTTTTGGCCCAGAAACATACATAAGAGCGTTCTAAAACATTCTTTATTAGTAAAATAAATTATTATTTGATGAAAACCCGTAACTAGAGTTGCTTATTTTTATTCCGTGCGAAAGGTTTTACATAATTTATAAAGACGTCGACTATAAAAATTGCATTCAATTTTGCTTTGTTTATTTCTTTCCGGGTTTTCAAATAAAAGCCTTCACACGCTTGTCTCTAGTTAGAACTCTTTTACGATCAAAGGGATTTCTTTTTATATAGATGATGTAGCAAGCCAGAAAGAAGTTGTTTGTCTTGTTTTCAACACCAGTGTAAATTGTGTTTGTAATAACGTAACGTATGTGAATACATTAGTTCTTGTTTCGCGGAAACATACCGACTGGATAATGTAACTAGCTGTTGATCCCGTGGTCGGTAGTGTAATATAAGTAACGTAAAACCTCTTAAAGATAGATTTATTTATGATGTTACTTTGTGAAAAATAGGCTAGATATTACAACTTGTGTTTACTATATTGTACTCTGTGACAATAATATTTATGGTCTTTAAAATTATATAGGTAATGCACTAGATATTGGCTACCTAACCTTTTTATGGTTTTAGAGATTTTCATTGTTGGTTTTAAACTTTTAGGACTATAATATTTGTCATTTTTAAAATGACATAATATTCCAGATATTGGTAAACTTTTTCATAGTTTTAGAGATTTTTATTGTTGGTTTTAAACTTTTTGGACAATAATCTTTACGATCTTTAAAATGACAAAATATTCCTGATATTGACCAACGTTTTCATGGTTTTTGAAATATTTATTGTTGGTTTTAAACTTTTAGGACGATACTTTTTATGATCATTAAAATGGCATATATTCTACCAACTTTTTTGGCTGTAGAGATTTGTAGTATTGGTTTCAAACTCTCAGGACAATAATCTTTATGATCTTTAAAATGGCATAATATTTCAGATTTTTTCCAACTTTTCACGGTTTTAGATATTTGTATT
>JAGFPH010000014.1:862712-897656 GCA_018207615.1 Philaenus spumarius | reverse complement strand
GGGTACAAGGTTAACTTCGAGTGGGTGTTCCGATCTTTTTGCACTGACCACTTAATTTGTCTCACTTCCCACACTGACATGTCTAGACACTTGTCAGCAATCTGTAAACTTGATGTTGTTTAATTTGCTTAAATTGTCTTTGTGTTGGCGAAAACTGACAAACTGTTTCGGAGTTTAAATATAAGATAACTTGCCAAAGCAGATGCGTTGGTGTACTGCACTGTCTGGATTTTAAAATGTGTTTTTTAGCGAATTTCAGTGACTGTTTTGGTGAGACCTAATGAGCACCGATCATGGTCTCAGAACACTTTTTGGGGCGTAATTAAAAATTATATACAGAGTGGTGCAAAAGTTCTGCAACCCCTTCGTAATTTTAAACCTGTTGAACGTATTAACTCCAAACTTTGAGGAAGTTATATTTTGCACCTGTTAGGAGTATGAATGAATTTGACCGTTATTCGGTTATAAGGGGGGATTGGTTGCAAATCAAAAATTGTAAATTGTAACCCTTATTGTGTGATACCTAATTTTAAAGCAAAATTAAAATTCTCATTGTTGAGACGAGAAAGTTGGTGTAAAGGCAACCCCTCTATGACACCACTATCCAAAATGAGTTCAGATTTTCCATGTTTCTACGTATTGTATTCTGCGTAAATTAGATGTGTATTCATTTTAAGATACAGAAACATTGAAAAATTTGTTTAATCTACATTAATTATGATTTAGAAAACTCCCAAGAATTGTTATCATATTTATGAAAATAGGGCCTACTCATACCTAAATCCTAATTAAAACTAAAAAAATACAGTAAATCATTTTATTTATTAAAATAATATTGTATTCTAATAGATTTTAAAACTTGTTAATTGAAAAATATATTGTGCAATTATCCTGCATATTTTGTTTTTACACAGCCTTATAGCCCGTCTTTTTTCCAAAAAATCAACCAGAAAGTAAAAGCCATAAAAGTACCCGGTAGAATTTCACCGTGGAGGCAGCTTCTTACCCGAGGTGCAAACTCGCAAAGCGAGTTTTTCCGTTGCGAGCAGAACGAAGCAACTCGTGAGCCGGGGCTCGAGGCTAAAAGCCAAACCAATTATAGTATATTTTGTACGCGCATGCAGCTTTTCAGCACCTTCGTGAGTAGAATAATTTCCCAAATAATTGGTTGAAACACTAAAACATATCAAATTAATTTTATAAATTCGCTCAACTCTCGTCACCGGTTTAGCTGCGTGATCGAATTATGTATACTGCATTTTCGCAATATGTGTTTTTCTTTCAAAGTTACAGTTTCATTTAACTCACTGTGCTATAAAGATGCATCTTTATCTCACTTTATAAAGATGCTATAAAGTATGCCGCCATATTGGAAAAATTTTGTTTGAAATGTTGATTATTTAAATATTAATGGTGAAATTACAACGCATGCCGCAATTAGAATTATTGGGGTTGATCGTGTCTATTTCAATCGCTGTATTACATTAGCTGTATAGATCACGGCTCAATCGTCAATTCCGTGAACATATCAGAGTAAACAATAATCTGTTTTCATTGGCTTCGCCATGTGTCTCCGTCGGGGTTGGTGAGCGAAGCGGGCAGAGGCGGAGCTCCTAGTCTATATAAATATAAGCGGCTTTTTCCTGACTGAATAACTGATTGACTGATATAGAATCAACCTAGAGTAAAAACTACTAAAGAAACAAATACGAAAATGTGTAGGTATGAGATTATATAGGCACATTAACAAACAAAGTTTTGCAATAGCTCATTTTTCCTATGGAAATTCGCTAATAAATCACACATAGTGCGTTTGCGTAGGAATGGGTGCGTGCGAGGAGAAAGGTGTATGCGCTGCACCATGACACATAAATACTATATTAGAATATGACGTAGGTGTCGTGTCCTTCCGCCTACAACCGCGTTCCTTACCCAAACCGTTGGAGATGAGATTGGGGAGGAGTTAATGACGCATGCAAATGAAATGTTACTCACCTTGCTATTATGAAATAAGAAAGTAATATGATAAAGACAAACGGTAAGTCAATATATATACGGTTAGACGAGGAGCAACAGAAAAACTATGTCATTTTAAACTGTAAGGCAATATGATTTTGAAAATGGAGGCTTATTGTATTCGTTAAAATAATTTTAAAAGTTTATGTAAACATAGGTATGTACGCGCTTTGTTTTCGAGTTGCGTCTAGGGCTGTCCAGAAAGTCATTTACGTTTTGAAATTAAAAACCAACCAATAAAAAAAACTTTATTATATACATTTGAAAAGGACAATCTTAAAATATTGTTTGACAATGAAAATCAAAGACAAACTTACACTAACAACCTTAGGTTTTTGGCGAAATTCCATAGTTTAATGCCGAAGTCCATGGTCGGAAAATGTATTTCAATAAATACATTTTGTGAAAGTAGAAAATCTGTTACGGAATCCTAGCTTCATTTCCCCCAAATTTCACGAAGTTAACACCGTGAAATGAAACTGGGAAGCTTGGTTATCACAAATTTTGTGCAAGCCATGTGCCAACAATTCTAATTTGTATACCAAAAGACCTTCCGATCAGTTAAGACGTTTTTAAAACTTTATGCCAATCCAATTTTAAACGGTTAGTTGTATTAAAAAAAAAGAACACAACCGCCTTAAAATGACGTTTTAAAGTCCAAAATCGCCATGAAATATTGGGTGTTCCATTTAAAAATGTTTACGTTGATTCTATATCAGTCAATCAGTTATTCAGTCAGGAAAAAATCCGCTTATATTTATGTAGACTAGGAGCGCCGCCTCTGCTCGCTTCACTCACCAACCCCGATGGAGACACATGGCGAAGCCAATGAAAACAAATTATTGTTTACTCTGATATGTTCAAGGAAATGACGATTGAGCCGTGATCTATACATAGCTAATGTAAGACAGCGATTGAAATAGACACGACCAACCCCAATAATTCTAATTGCGGCATGCGTTCTAATTTCACCATTAATATTTAAATACTGTAATCAACATTTTAAACAAATTTTGATTTTACCGACTATAGGAAACCATATGTAACACCAGATGTTTGACTTATAATACAGTAGGTCTTTTGTTTGCTTTTACCTAATCTAAAAAAACTGTTAGTTGTGAAGAGTAATTACAGTAAGCATTTGTCGTTGATTTTTTGTGTTTGGTTTTAGTTTGTTAATCAAACCTAAAAACGCTGTTGATTGTGAATAGTAATAAACTGATTATAAATACATTTCTAAGTTTGTTGCTATGATAACGAATATAAACAAACGTGTATTGCTAAGTTTTTGATTCGAACATCTATTTTATCCAAATTTTCACTATTTTTACGCTTTAAAATAAAGACTCCAAAACTAAAAAGGGACATAAAAACCAATGTGTACGCTTTAAAATAAAATTTTTGCAAAATCCTTTCTTAGTTTGCGTCTATGATCCCATAAGAATATAACTTTAAATTTCCGTATTTGTACCTTAAGTAGCTTTTGCTGTACGTTAATTCTATGCCAGACAGTCAGTGATTCAGTCAGGACAAAGCTTCTTATAGGTTGATCAAGTAATAGTACAGAGATAACTTCAGTGCAGCTAAACGAAATCGAAGTGGTGTTGGGAACACAAAACGTTTCGTCGCCTTTTAATTAAATCCATCACATGTGCTAAACTCTGAAATAAGAGCTTCTAGATTAGTGGAAGTTTAATTGATACCAAGTTAGTGCGCATGCTCATTCGTATGCAAATACTGTACGTGGAATTAAACAAGAACACATTTAACTTTATAATGAATGAGACAAAACGCAGCTGTAATGGTTCCTTAAATCTATTATTTACATTAAACTACGCATTAATCATAGGACTACGCTGTATTAACATTCAAACTGTCTTCGCCCTACTACATTCACGTGGTAATGTCTTTTCCAAATGTTATGAGTTATTCAGATGATGTTTGCTGTATAGTCAGTCTATTTCCATTGATTTTTGTTTAAAACTGATAATAAATTAAATAGTTTCTGAAATGGTATAAAAGGTGGTTGAGTTCGGACGAAATAATCCCTTACTACAGAGTGTCTCAAAAAATATATACACATTTTCAACTGATATAACAAAAAAATGATGTGTCACAAGCCGAATGTTAACATTAAACAATTTTTAGTCGTCTGTATGTGTTTTTTACAAAATAATTGATATCTAGAGAACGGTTTGACCGATTGAGTTCAAACTAGACGGAAAGTTATACGTAACAATAATCTACTTTAAATAAAATAAGGGATTATATCCATTTATGCGTTTCGAAATGGCGACTGTTTGAAAACTTTAAACCTAAATTATTAAAAAACCGTACATTTTAATAAAAAATGCCAAGACACCTTTTTTGTAGCCCTTTTAATTACGTAACAGCCCTTTTAATCGGATGGTGTAACAGTCAAAACAATCGGATGAAAGGTAATACTTAAGTTAAAGATAATAACAGCATACGTAACCACAATATTGTCGTGTTTACTGTGTTGGTATGTCTATTTTTAATAACTTGGTCGTTTTCAAATTGTCATAACATTAGCCATTTTTCCAATATGGCGGCCAACTTTAAAATCTTTATAGCATAGTGGGTTACATGAAACTGTAACTTTGAAAGAAAAACACATATTGCAAAAATGCAGTATAAATAATTCGATCACGCAGCTTGAGTTGAGCGAATTTATAAAATTAATTTTATATGTTTTTAGTGTTTCAACCAATTATTTGGGAAATTATTCTACTCACGAAGGTGCTGAAAGAACAGCTTCATGCGTATACAAAATATATTATAAATTGAGTATGGTAATACTTAAGTTAAAGATAATAACAGCATTAATATTGTTGTGTTTACTGTGTTGGTAAAGGATGCCGGTTGAACAAACCAATTATTACACATAACTTAACTATTATCCTTCATCCGATGGTTTTAAAAGTTACACCATCCAATACAGATAAAAAGGACTACAAAAAAGATGTCTAGACATTATTGGATATAATCGTTTATTTTTCTTAAAATAGATCATCGTTATGATAAACGGCTTGCCAAGTTTGAACTCAATCAGTGACACCGTTCTCCAGATAAAAATTATTCAGTGAAATAAACAAAATGGTGGTTATGGGGAAAACCAAGCAATTCCGGACAGATGCTCAATCGTTTTTTTTTTTGTATAATTCTTATGTGCTGAATCATATCCTAGATTATTACAGTCATTATGAAACATCCTGACTAATACATAAATATTAAAATCTGCGTAATCTTGCGTAAAAGATGCAAAACATCCCAATTTTTTGGTTAAGTATGATGTTATTGTCTTTATCTTAACTGTTAACCTTCATTCGATTGTTTTGATAGCTACATCATCCCATGGGGAATTAAAAGGGTTACAAGAAAGGTAGGGGCGAGGTTCGTCCAAACTCTACTTATATGTTATGTAAACGGAGGCACATATTCAGCGCCTTCGTGAGTAGACCTATTTCCAAAATGGTTGATACCCTTAACATATAAACTTAGTTTTCTAAATTCGCTCAACTCACGTCAGGGGTCCAACTGCCTGATGGAATCGTAAAAAAGTTTTACTACACCAAAAATGTTTTTAAAACCCAGTGTTGCCACTTAAATACTTTACAGGAAATCTATTGAGCATCCAATCTTTTACGAAACTGTGATAGAAAAATGTTGTTCTAGGGGGTAATACTATACGGTGTATACGAATTAAAATATAATTCCATCAACAGTTATTGAGCTAATGAATACACATACAAGAATATTCTCTCTCTCTCTCTCGAGTAAACGCTGGTGCCTATAGTTTAATCAGTCGCCCACTTTGAAAGCAACATCGCCTCCTTAGTCAATAACAGGTTGACGCACGCATCCTTCGTCTTTTATTACCAGCTTTTATGTGTCTGTCACTGCTGTCCCTCTTGGCTGAATGACTTTAGCTGTAACATTTTCTGCAGATTTATAAAAAAATTTAAAGTTACGACTAATAATGTTTTTATATTTAATTTACTACTGTACTTCCAATTTAAATATTCGTGGGATAGAGATCACATCTAGAAACACTCGGAATTTGACATACTTCTTGTTTTGTCCTCTCTGTTTGTAGTTATCATTTATTAATGATGGATGATAAATTATATTATTAATTATTCTGACATTTTTGTGTTAAAATCAATACACGACGTTTCGGTTTATGAATCAACTCCCGTTATCAAGTGTCTAAACACTAAGGGAACATAAACCTAGAGATCTAGGCCTATGTTAAAGAAAACAACGTAAAACTATAATATACCACTAACCCTAAACATCCAGTGGCACACCGAGGATTTGGCTTTGGGGTGGCACTAAGCTGAGGTCAGAGTATATATTCTATATATTTAATAAAATCTAAATGGATGAAAGTTCTGTAACTTATCACAAATTCTGAAACATTATATAATATATTATATTTTTAAAGTGAATGATGACGGGCTTGGGTCAGACAATAGTGCAATATAAACATTCTTTCCGCTAGATCACCCCGTACTGACCTTGAGTGCAGCCTTGAGTGACGGTCTATTCAGCACCTCAGCGCGCTGCCTTATTAAGGTCATGTTATACGAGCGCTGATAGCGCCGCGTTTTAAACGTCTTGTTAGGCATGAAACACACACGGCGTTTTCGTCCACCTCGGATTATTTTCCGTTGCCGTCATATCAACAGTGGCGCGAATGACAGTAGTTGTGCAGCCGCTTGCTGCCACAAAAATCGACGAATTTTCCACCGTCTCCGCCGAAACAGTGACGAACGTGACCAAATGCACGCCAAGTATCCTTATTTTATTATTTTATTTCTTAGAATACTATCCTTCAACCGCGTGTGCAGTTCGTCAAATGAAAAATTGACATTCTGAAATAATTGAAAAATGTGTATTCATAGTTTCTCAAATCAGGAAAGAAAGTGTAGAATGCTCCGAAATCTTCTCTTCTTTTATTGATTGGATGAACCCAAAATAAGTCTATTTTTGGCCTCCTCTTCAATCGGTGACGGAATACCAATAAAGTGAGAAGTTGCTCTATATTCATACCAATAAAACATTAAAAGAAATAATATATTACGTAATACACTTCGTGATTGATGAACTGTGCTCAATTTAATGAATCCCAATGAGGCTTTTAGACAGCGTCGGAAATTTTACTGCTTTGTGTGCACACTTTACATTTTATGAGCGGCGACGGTAACTAATCCGCATCCGACAAAAAACGCCGTGTGTGTTCCAGGCCTTAACGTCGGTTAATTGGGTAAATGGAACTACCGTGGGACATGTTAGTGCTATCAACGCTGGAGGATCTGCGTTAACCGGGAGTTGAGCGTTGCCAACGCGCACTTGCAGCGCAGCTACCAGAAAGGCCATAGTAGTCAGAAGAATCGACTTTGTCCTGGTTCTAGTACTCGTAGTTATGGTTTATTTAAAAGTGATTATTGTGTACTTCAAAGTGGCAAAATGTTTGACACAACAACATTTATTTAAGCTATCGAACAGCAGCCACCTCTATATGACGTTAATTCAAAGGATTATAGCCATAAACAATTGAAACATTAAGTGAAACCGTCCTATTGACACACGATTTGAAAGCACTGGGTGTGTACCCCACCGTCTAGCTTTCCTCATGCACAATTCCTCATATGTTTCTATTATTTGTAATACAACAAGACAGCCTAACTGAATGGTGTCCATTTTGGAAGTGAGTGATGCAACGTTGACAACGCCTCAAAACGCGCGGGGGACGCGTTACCAACTTCGCGCTTTCAACGTCCCGTATAACTTGAGAATTCAACACCCGGTTTTCAGCGTTATCAGCGCTCGTATACCGTCAACTCATGAACCAGACCGCCGAGACTCAATCATCACTGTTAGAAAATCATGTTTGCTTAGGGAATGGATCATATTTATTTAAAAAGAACGATTATATTTTCACGAGTTTAATCATAAATGTAATTTTTAACTTTTAATATCGACTAAATTCGATATTCAACGATCGATTAGCTTAAAATAAAATCTACATAACTACAAAGGCCTTCTGGGGGGGGGGGTCTCGTTCGCCCCAATTGGTCTTTCCAATTGTTACTAGTCAACCGATGAATCGTCAAAATAACAATCGTCTTTTGGAGACTTCCAATGAAGAGTGCCGGGAGCTTGGTAATTGAGTGCATCACGGGTAATGAGGCTGCTGATGGCCATGCTGGAGTTGGAGTCAAAAAGCAATTCATTGGGCCCGACCCTTTCTCCGCAGGTCCAAAGGGCAAATAAGAAATGTTGTTGAAATGTGGACTGAGAAAAGTTGGTCCTCACTCTGGAACGATGCTCCTGAGCTTAGGCAGGTGAAAATGCCCATCTGCCTCTCTAAGTCAAAAGCTTACAAGGTTCTATTGATAATAATCTTAATCGGATTTTAGGTATCCTCTCTGGTTACTGTCTGGCTTAATACTACCTAAAAAGAACTCCTGTCGAGTTTGCTCCCTTGGGATTGAATGGGTCTGCACCTGCTGTGCGAGTGCGAGGCTCTCTCGTGCAGAAGATTCTTGCACTCGGACGTACGGTTGTTCCGCCGGAAGAGTTTTGTGGTGTTGGATACCAAGACCCTCCTTGGTTTTATTAGTGGCCTGGGAGGGATCTCTTGAGTCGTAGTGGTGGGGCGGCTATGCCACTCCTTTATCTCTAAAAAAAATGCCTCCACGAAAATTGTTCAATTGTAAAATGGTTGTTGTGCTTAACGCGTAGCATTGGTAAAGGTATTCACTGTGATTTCTATCTCCCCCGAAAGTGTCGTACTTTCTGGTGAAATGTAATCAGCTAGATGACATCAACATGTTACACTCAATATAATAAACTAGGGGCTCCTCCGTTGCTCGCTTCGCTCACCATCCTCCACGGTGAAGCAAATTGAAGCAGATGACAGTATTTAATAATTTCTTATTTTCACCGAAATGACAATTGATTAGGACAGAGGCATTTGAAGGGGTTAGGGTTGTGGAATTGCGGTATCCTAGATCATGACACACATGAAGTAGGGCCAGATTATTTGTGTGAATGGCATGAATTTGATTTAATATATAGCAAAATAAACGAACCTAAAAGGCTGTTGGTTGTTAACCAATTAACCGATTCTAAATTTGCCCAGTATTTTGCTATGGCAATAAATATAAACGCTTTCAAGAAATGTTTGTTGGTTCAGTACAGGAATAACCTAAAATTGTGTTTTATCAGCTTCCAAATCAGCTGTTATTATTTATAATATGTAAAAAATATGTTTGAATTATAGTGCAGTAAGCTTTTATCGTAGATTTTTGTTTGTGTTTGCTTTTATTTTGTTAACCTAACCTAATAAAAGCTGTTGGTTGTGAAGAATAATAAGCTGATTCTAAATTTGCTATGGTAATGAATGTAAATACATTAAACAAACGTGCTAAGCGTTTTATCAGAATCAGCTGTTTTGTCTGGTGCTGAAAGGGCTGTTTTGTGTTTAGAGGGCTGAGAGTGAACCCTCTAATTGTCACTATTTTATGCTTTAAAATCAAACATTTTCAAAATTATTTCTTAGTGTGCTCCATGACCGTATACGAATATACCTTTAAATTTTCGTATTTGTATCTTAAGTAGTTTTTGCTCTATGTTGATTCCATGTCAGTCAGTCAGGGCAAAGCTGCTTATATTTATATATATAGATTATTAACATCCAACCAATTAAAATATTTAAGGCGGTTATATGTCGAAGGTAACAGCTAACAGATAAAGTATTAGGCCTACTATACTAGAGGAAACACATATTTTTCTAAACTATTTTTAACAATTGTTAAGCTCCTGTACAGCATCTCTAAGATCTCTAAATCCAATGAACACTTTGTTGCAGTATTTTCTGAAATGAGTAACATTTTCAAACAAATCTTAAAAACTGCATGTCACGAAAATTTTATGAAAATAGTGTTAATATCTTTAAATAATTTGACCACGCAGCTGTTTCGCTGACGAGAGTTGAACGAATTTCCAAAATTAAATTTATAGGCTATGTTTTAGGGTTTCAGCCAACTATTTGGGAAATTGATCTACTCAATCTGGTGCTGAATAGCTGCCCTGTGTACGAAATATAGTAGTAGAATTTGTTTACACCTAAGACTCCAGTTTTGACTCACGCGCTCCTTCGTTCCACTCACAGCGGAAAAACTAGATTCGCTTCGCCCGCAGCGTACAAACTCGATCGTCGGCCTCGGATCAGAAGATGCCCCCTCGGTAAAATCCCTCATGCGGATTTAAACTGAGTACTTTATGGGATTTTACGTTTTGATCGATTTTGGAGGAACCAAGCGGTTATAAGCTCGTGTAAATAAACAAAATCTGCAGAATAATATCCTCCATTTATTTATATAGATAAAACCCTAAACATTCATTCTGACGCAAAATCTAAAAAATTATTTCTCCCACTCATAAGCCCGTGTGCAATTTTTGAGCTATATCTTTCGAAAGGTAATTAAATTTACTACAATCCTGTGCAAAGGTAATTCAGGTACAGTGCCCGAAACAAAGAACAAAATTGATAGGAAGCTCCTGATAAATAATTTTTTTCAATATTATTATTTTATTTTTTTTCCGCTTACACACTTTCTCAGCAAGGGTTATTTAATTAAATTACAAGTGAAAAAACATAGAACAAGACCGGGAGTTGAACCCGGGACCTTCACGTTTCCATGTGATGCTCTGCCATCTGAGCTAAAAATAATAATAATAATAATATCACCACTGTAAGCTGCGAAATAAGAATTGAGATTTTTTTCAATGTCGTATACACGAGGTATTCAATCTGTTAATTCAATAATTGCAGTAAAAACAGTACAAGTGAGATAACATCGACCAATATCGGTAGATATCAGGGTAGCGCTCAGATGGCAGAGCATCACGACAGAAACGTGAAGGTCCCGGGTTCAACTCCCGGTCTTGGTCTAGGTTTTTTCACTTGTAATTTAATAGATTTTTTCACTATCCGTGTAAGGTTTTTGCGCAATATCTCCCACTCATAAGCACGTGTGCAATTTTTTAGCTAAATCGTTCGAAAGGTAATTAAATTTACTACAATCCTGTGCAAAAGTAATTCAGGTAAAATCCCCGGAACAAGGAACAAAATTGATAGGAAGCTCCTGATAAATGATTTTTTCATTATCCGTGTCAGGTTTTTGCGCAATTTCTCCCACTCATAATCCTGTACGTGCAATTTTTGAGCTATATCGTTCAAAAGGTAATTACAGTTACTACAATCCTGTGCAAAGGTAATTCAGGTACAGTCCCCGGAACAAAGAACAAAAAACTGATAGGAAGCTCCAGATAAATATTTTTTCATCATCACTGTAAGGTAATTGGATAATTTCTCTAAATCATAAACCCGTGTGCATTTTGTGAGCAATATAATTCGAAAGGTAATTAAATTTACTGCAATCCTGTGCAAAGTTATTTCAAATACAGTTTCCGGAACAAGGAACGAAATTGATAAGAGATCCCGATAAATGTTTTTTGCATTATCAATGTAAGGTAATTACGCAATTTCTCCCACTCATAAACCCGAATGCAATTTGTGAGCTATATCATTCGAAAGGCAATTAAATTTACTATAATCCTGTGCAAAGGTATATTTGGAACAGTTTCCGGAACAAGGAACAAAACTCATAGGAAACTCTCATTATATAATATTAGTTATTACCTGATAAGAAAGTTCGGCTATAGTAATGCGGCAGTGCTGCTTACGGGTTTTTTTTTCATATGTCTGTGTGGATACCTGACCTGTATCAATTCTGACGAAACTCGACTGTACAAACAAAAAATACAGTTTTTCTTTAAGTTCTGAAATTTGGAACAAACATCTCTCTGGTTTTGTACGGGAGTCAGCACATTATATTTATAGTATTAAGCCGCGAGAAAAATCAAGGGCAGATTTGATACACATTAGAAAAACTATAATTTCCGAGTTTGAAAGCAGACGTGACAGAAAACTGTCCCTTTAGACATTTTACTTAAAGGCCTGAGATAAATTTTGGAAATTAAAACCAAAGTCATACATTTTAATAATACACCTACATAAATTAACAATTTTAAACCCAAATATATTAAATAATGTAATTTTGCCAAAACTGTATTATTGTGCACTTAAAATTCACTCAAGTTTGCGTCATCACAAGTCCTATATTTGTTAATTTTAACATGATCTTTTATGATTGTATTAAAATAGCAATAATTCATACCAATAGCCCACAACTCAGACCATGCGTGTGCGCTATCCATACATGTCAGGAAGCTGACATGACAGAAAGAAGCATATGTATTCAACACACATTTAACCTAAAAATTATAAATATAACCTTAATAGTTCAAATAATTGTTAAATTACTAAAGCTGATTGGCGAAATCAGCTGTTATATGTTAACGAATAAATAATAACAATAATATTTAATTTTCACAGCTTGTCTTTAGATTTTGTTACTCACGTACGTACTCACTACATTTTATAGGAGATGATATTTAGTTTGTTTATACAGATTTAAGTAGCCTATACTGTACAGTTCGTATAAGTGAGAATAAATCCTTGGAATGGGAAGCATAGCTATACCTATTGTGTGATCAATTAGAAGTAAAAGTGAGCGTTGGTAAAAGCTGTGAGTAACAGCTTGAGCTACAAGTCTCAGCATTTCTCTTTCTACTGTTGTATAATGAACTGTTTCTTTAGTTGTATAATGAAGGATTGTTTGTTTACAGGGAGCAATGCAGAGCGAGCAGCGGGAAAATAGTTCCACACATCTATCATAAAGGTAACAAAACTTGGATAACATCACTGGGACGGTAGAGAGTAATTTCAGTGGTCTGATTTGTCGTAACAATCGGATGTTTTAAAATGTTAGTTACCATTTTTACAGCTTTTTTTAAACGAATCGTCATTTTTTGGCCTATCGAACGATTAATTTTATGTGGATGGAACACATCTTTTAATGTCCTTTTCAACATGATAATTTTACTTTAAACCATAACCACAGAAAATAGGTAATAAAACAGTAGGCCTAAGCTTCCTATTATCCGAGGAATTGCATGGTGAGGCAACCTTCGTTAAGCTAATTTCGCGGATAACCCGAAATATTACGAAGGACAAAATTTAAGATAAAAATAATATTATATTTTAGTACTTGCCTTAGCAATCCTTTTATAAGTTTTATCTCTCGTTTACAGCTGTTTCACCTTTTCATTTTCAGGCATCAGCAGAATGATTACAAAAACATTTCTTACAATTACACTTAATAACAGAGATCAATTTGGTGAATAAACCATAAATAAATAAAACATAATAAATAAAAAACACAAAATGACACTTGCTAAAACAAGTGAGAGACTTTTTAAATTGATTAATGTCACAGTATATGACTGTCATCAAATCTCTCATAACACAAAAGATTTAAAATATCGAATTATTACGTTTCTAATTTGTAATCTTTATGGAGTGATTTGATAAAACAAAGCATCTTTAAAATTGGAATTCATTTTTTAGCTTCTACTGCAGTCGCTAGTCTTAAAAAATTGAAAAATCAAAATTTCACGTCCAACTTATACGGAAACGGTTGGGTTTGTAAAAAAATACAAAGAATAAAAAGTCTTAAACATACGTATAAAATCAGAAAATTGGAAAGTTAAATTATAAATTTTGAAGTTGGGCGCCATATTGGAAACATTGTTGATTTTATCACAATTTGAAAACCACCAATTTAAAGTTATTCAAAATATACAATCCTTTAAAATGAGAGGTTAAACATTTTTCTGCCTTTGCTAGAAAATCCAGCTTTTTCGATACTTTTTGACATACTGTTTGTGCAATATGGTGTGTTTATTTAGTGTCGTTGAAAAAATATGACCTGTTTTATGTAGGCTACAGTGTGATCATTTAATTGTTATTTGACAAACAAACAAAAACTTAGTTCTACCAAACTTCTCCGTGATATTCAGCAGGTCAAAACTAGCAAATAGAAGAGGCGTTAGTGCCGGAAATCATAATTATTCCACTCATGTTGTAAATTAGAAAAAAGTGGGAAAGAATTGAAAGATCATCATTTTGGTGATCAGAGGGAAGCACTTCTAAGAAATATTTAAGAAGTTACAGTAGGACAGTTTTACGATTGAATGGGGCGAGGTTGGTTAGGAAGTGATGCCCTGTACAACTAATGGAGGCCAGAGAAAGAATTGTTGTGCGAACCCGTCAAGGTATTTGAAAAGCAATATTAAAATATATATATATATATATATATATATATATATATATAAGAAGTGTTCATCTTGCTTGATTTAGAAGTTGTCTGTATGTATATAATGTGTATTTTTGAAAAACATTTTAGTGCATTTTATTCCATTTTGTCAGTTATCCTTGACTTAATGATACAAAATTATACACCGTTGGATTGTAACTTATAATGTTTTCGTAAAATCTTTAGTTTTTCAGATATTCAACTTTGAAAAGTTTGAACAGCCGCGATCTTGAAACTAATAACTTTAGTAATATTATACTTTTCGCTTTTGTGTAAACTTGCATTCAGAGTTTCATGAATTTATCTTAAATAGTTCGTGAGATAATGTTGTTTTTCTAAAACACACATGCAGACAACTTCTAAACTAAGCCAGACAGGACAAGGATCATATTTTATTATTTGCTAGTTTTTACCTATTAAATAACACGGTCAAGTTTGATAGAATGTTTGCGAGGCACTCTGTGTACTCTTTAACAGACTTTAAATAGGGGAAATTTATAACTTTTTTATGCAATTTATTACACGAATTTAATCACGTAACAATTTATGTTACGTAACACTTATATTCCAAGTTTTGCTCGCACTTGAGATAGCTCTTTAAGAGGAAATATCACGTGATCACTTACTTTTAAACTGTCTGTATAAGGATATACAGTCCATACAGTAGACCTAATATACAAACAATGTAAAATGTAGGACGAATAATGATTGAAATATTTGACGTAGGTTTAAAAGTACTGAAGGAGGTAGAGTCGGGTGGGTAAAATAACCCATTGAATCGATCAAACAATAGAATCAAACTCAAGAATATCATGGATGGACTACTTCCGAATTATTAAAAATCAATAGACAGTACGTGGACCAAACAATGAACCCGCCAACTGAAAAGACATGTCTGCCCACAAAGTTGGCGTTTTCACCGGATTAGTTTAAAACTTTTGCATTTAAATTTATATAAAGTTGCATCTACATTATTAAAAAGCACTAAGTCCTCGTGAAATATCACGGGCAGATTAATTTGGTACATATCAGTAAAATTATTTTTTGTATTCGTTATAAAAGTGTAACAAAAATTCTGCGTTAGGAAGCAGTCATGACGGAAAAAGTATCGCATTAAACCTTGAAGACCTGAAATCAATTTTGTAAAAAAAAAATACAAAAGATCATACAATATGTTAATCACATGCCTGCTTAAATCGACGATTTTAACCCGAAATATATCAAATACAGTCATTTAATCAAAACTATATTATTGTGCAGTTTAATATTCATCGTCAGTATTTCAACATTTGTAAATAAACAGTCGTTCGAACTTTTATGATTCTATTAAAATAGCAATAATTGAGACAAATAGCCCAAGACCTACCATGCCTGGAAGCAGCCACGAATGACCGTATCAGATGTATTAGTAGTATTCCTACATTAACAACTAGAATGTTAACCTAAAAGTTGTAAACAACCTTAAAAGGTTCTCTTAGTTTTTCAAGTACCACTGCTGATGAACCAAATCAGCGGTTATAATGTTAGCTAATAAATCAAACAATACAACCTTGCCCTATACTATTTGTTACTCACGTACGTACTACAGACACTCGCTTTTATATGAGTTAACAATTTACATGATAGTGTTATGACGTAACAATAGATGCCTGAACAATTTCAGAAGATTTCAAAAAAGCTAATTGTACGCCACTATCATTGATTTTATCATAGTAATTACTATAAGAATTAATATTAAAAAATGTTTACTCAAAATGGTAAGAAAATGACGCGATTGCCGTTACGCGATTGTCAGCTGAACAAATTAGTCACTTTAATTGTATATCGATCTATATACAGGGTGTTCCCGAACTCTCTGGTCTCCTTTTGTGGATTTGTTCCTGGGATGATCGAGACAAACATATTTATTTTATAATATAAATATATTATATCTACGCCTTCGTGGGTAGATCAATTTCCCAAATAATTGGTTAAAACCCTAAAACATATAAAATAAATTTTGAAAATTCGCTCAACTCATGTAAGCGGTTCAGCTGCGTGGTCGAATTATTATTTAATTCTAGAGGTACGGGTAGTTGTCCCATTTCGTCCCTTTGACTTAAGTAATCAAAATGCAAACGGGGTTTTATATCACTTAAGAATAATATTACCCACTTTTAGATTTATAGCATACATGTAGGAAGTTAGTTCTATGTATATCAACTCAATTTATTGTGTAAGGGTAGCTACCCCATTTCAACCCGTTATACTGTGTAGTAATAGCACTTTATAAACACTCCTGGCATTTATATAGGTAAACTGTGAAATTTTTAGTGAAATCTGTCGAATAGTTTTTGAGTCTATAGAGGACAAAGAAACATTCATAGTAGGCCTACGTAATATCTAAAAAATTGTTACTTTCGGGCAAAAAGCGAGCTACGGTTATTGGATGTTTTTTGGTTAACGAACTCGTCTGAACGACTTAGAAACCAACATGCGTATCAAATTTGGATCAAATCGGACGTAAATTGCGGCCGTTAGAGAGCAAACCCTTATATACATAAAATTTTGAATGACACTCCATAACATGTTTTTAGAACCATGATCGGTGCCCATCGACCACTGCCGACCTTAGGTCTCACCATCAGAGTGAGCTCATCTTTCCTATGGAAATTCGCTAATAACCAAGTGCCACGTATCGATTTGTAGGTTTAGTAAAGTAGTCCCATAAAATATGGGTTTAACTTTCGTAGCGCCGTTAAATGCTTCCTGGAAGGAGACATTCCGTTATTTCATTACTAAGGTGCGATGAACTGCGCTAATACAGGTTCCGTTCTGTTGACACTTCACTATTACAAAAACTGGATTGCAATTTACGTTTTACTACTCTACAATTTGACTCTAGTTGGCATCCTAGTCCAACACACTTAACTTTCATTGTGAAAAATCACGGACAGATTAATTAGATACACATCAGAAAAACAACACTAACAAAAAATACTATTTAAAAACAACAAACATTTTCTTGGCCTACCTAACTAACTGTGCTGTAAGGTTTTTAACTTGGTAAAAATATGTACAATTTTCAACTCCTATAAAAGCGAGTGTACGTACGAGCGTACGTGGAGTAACATTTAAATGAGAAATAATTTATAACTTAATAATATAACAACTGATTTCACCCATCATCTGTAATACGCAAACAAAACCTATCGTAGATTAACCTATAGTTTGGGGTTATGTTTACAACTTCAATCAATACTATATCCTATAATATTAATAACTTCTAAATCATTTCATCTATAAATATAAAAAAAAGCAATTAAAAGATAATATTTTAATCTTTCTTTAAATATATATAATAATATACATAAACACAAAATCTTAACAAATATTCCTACAGTTTTATAGTCCTTATAATTGTATACATTTACCGATTTAAAAATCCCAGTCTGCATAGTTAGGTAGGCAGATAAAGTGTGTTGTTTTTTGTATAAATGATGTATTTCTGATGTGTATCTAATTAATCCGCCTGTGATTTTCCACGGGATTTACTAGTAACTATTGTATTAGTGTAATACCTTTTTAGAATGAACATTAAATTTAATATGCCTACTCAAGTTGAACTTGTATGTGAATTTTCAAGCCGTCATGTAACTGTTGTAGGTTGTACGATATGTTTTGAGGTTAGAAGTCGTTGAAAATGTGTATTTTTTATAATCCTTTTTGTTTACTTCGTTCTTTAGAAGAAATTACTGAGGCCCACAAATAACAAAGTATATATAACCGAGTCTATGACTTTCTATGGGTCTATGGGAATTTCAACATGGTAAATGGTGCAGAACCTACAATTCATTGTTAGAAGTAGGGCCTAATACTTTATGGCGAACAAGAGTACTGCGCACGCGCATGGTGGTATTGTTTGATTTATTTGTCTTAATAAATTAAAATCCTTTTTGATGATTCCGCTCAAAGGTTTTGAGGATTCATTTTGATCACTGTAATATATTCAAAGCTTGGTTGTGAGTTGAATTTTGTATGCTAATCAAACAAAATGCACATTATTACAGTATTTCTATAATAACAATACAAAATTAAACCTGAAAGTTGTTAACATAACCTTTAAACGATACAAATAGTTGTGGAAGTTTTACAGCTGATGTACGAAATCAGCTGTTGTTAGTTAACGAATAAATCGAACGGTAACATTTTGCGTATGCGTTATACTATGTTGTTACTCATGGACATACGTAAGTACATTAGCTTTTATGGAAGTTGATGTTTTAAAAACTAAAATCATTGCACCAATGTAAAGTCGAATATATTATTACTAAGCAATACCAGACAATATTGAAGAAAATAGTTTTTCGTCCTAACAAAGTGTAAAAATATCTTGCTTAACTAAAAATCGAGACTTTTCTACCTCTGTAAGCATTTGGACAACGCCAGTGCTCAGTTAACATTTCCATCCATACACCTTTTCTCAAACAATCTGCAACAACATTAAAATCAGTTTAACCAACAAAATGTTTACGAAGGAAACTATGTACATTCTGAGCATATTATTTAGATCATTAATTGTAAACGCAAGAGAGAGCCGAAGGGAGTATATGTTCCAAGAATAGATGAACATCTGGGGGAGAACAAGCTACACCTTCAACATTGTATTCCTTCAAGCTGGACGTAAATAAATTTCCATTCTTCATTTACTACCAACTATTGCAAGTGCTAATGTTTTTGACAATTATATTTTAATCTACTATTCCGCCTCAAATTAAAGACAAATCCATTTCGGACTTTATGCAAAAAGACGTCTCTATACAGATGAATTGCATTAGTTAAATTTTTAACAATTTTTGAAGTGAAAACTTCTTTAGGCACGTTGTGCACCCCGTAAGAAAGCATTTGCGGGTGAGGAAAAAAGTATGAAATCGCGACACCGTCACCGCCACCGCGAGTATATATATATATACTGTGGTATATACATTTGCGGGAGAGGAAAAATGTATGAGATCGCGACACCGCCACCGCCACCGAGAGTATATGTATTAAATATTATATTTATTGGTTATTTTTAACTACTAATTGTATTGAAACAATTTAAACAAGATTATGCCTACTTAAGTTTTAAGTGATATTTCAATGCAAACAATTAATAATCTACGTTATTTATAATTTAATACACAAATCACTACAAATATTATTCCAGAAACATAATATAATAATTAATTTTTTTTCAAAACTTGCTAACCTAATTAAATTAAATATCCTGTCAAGTAGTCAAGGGTACTAGCAAATATAATCAGCTGTTTAGTGTAGGTAAAAAATGTGCTACAGCTGTTCCAACAAACCTGTAGAGCAACCATCTGGTACTTTTGGCAATATAATTTTCAGTTTGTTTTTCAGAAAGGAACAGTTGATAATCATTTTGCTCTCTTTTAAATATTTCATTATTTTAATAGTCTTGAGATCGTTTTACTATATCAAATATCTTGCATTGCTCTAAAACTAATTAAGAATCAGTATACTCACTTTTTTTATGTGTTAAGATTTAAGTTTTACTGTGTACTAACAACTTTTGTAATTGTGAGTTTAGTTTTAAATATTTTTCTAATTTTTTATTAAGTTTTGACTGTTTGTTTAAATATTTTTTAAATAAGACCTCGTAAAAAAATTTCTCAGCAATGCCAAAATTGAGCGATCAAAGCTAAAGGAGTTTTCACTTTTACCGGCAGTCCCCCGACTGCATGTTTTTTTTTTTATCCCTATCACGAAATATGTTACAGCCTGGTTGTAAGTTGGGCTTCAACCGAACGTCTAATTTGTATTCGTCAAAAAGATATAAATAAATCAAATAAACTTAAACTCAATGATAACTTAATATCTTTTACTGAAGAACCTTAAAAAACAAAGAGACCACCCTCGTTAGAAGTGAAACGCCTTAAATTATAGGAGCAGTTAATTTTATGCATTGCTTTCTTTGCATTTGATATATGATCGGTTTTGAAATTAGAAATTGTTTAAGGGTGTGCAATACCAGAAAAAAACAGCTTTCTTTAATATAACTTGTCTTTCATCTAATTTTGAAGATACACTTTTTTAATTTGCAGGACATCAATGTAACCTAAAAAAGCTGTTGGTTGTGAAGAATAACAAACTAATTATAAATTTGCTGAGTAAAGTTGTTAGGTAATGAATGTCAACAAACATGTATTGCCAAGCTTTTTATCCCAATGGCTGTTTCCGTGAGTTATAGTCTTGAGTTCATATAAAAAACCCATAGAAAAAAGAATGTTTTAGTTTTCCCAAATTTGAAAAATTTCCGGCAAACTTTTCACATTTTTCTTTCCATAAAAACTAATTCGGACTATTACGAACATTTTAAAACAAAAATAGCCCAATTTGTCTAGCCGTTCTCAAGTGATGCGCTTACCAACGAACAGCATTTCATTTTTATTTATATAGATTACAGATGATGAGCGAAATCAGCTGTTATTTTTCTGAAGTGGGGCTTATTTTTGACAGCTGCTTAATAACGTAATATTATGTCTTTAAAACTATAATTATTTTACACGAACATGCGCCTGCGCTAACTATTTTGTTACTCTCGGACAAAATAGGACACTCGCTTTTATAGGAGGTAATACACACTCTCCAAAAACTGTAAAGCAGTGTGCAGTCCTGTACCGTGTGTTACAGTTTGACGTCGTTTTATTATTAAAGATTGTTTTGTTTTTAAATCACGTCATGTTTAAAACTTAATCGAATATGAATTTAAATAGTACACTTGATCGAATTCCGGAACTTAATTTTGAGAACCAAAACAACAATATGCAAAGTGAATTACAAAGTTACCATGAAGAGCAAATATTTGCTTTGCTATTATAAGTTAACTATCGTTTATATATCAGAGTTTAGCAAACGTAACTCAGTGAATTTATACAGTCCACTTCACCTTTGGGGAATTAATTTGTATAGGGAACTGACTGAGGCTGAATATATTGAATACTTATCATGAACACTCTGTATAATAAGGGTTAGCTAATATGAAAGCCTTATTGATCTGCAAAATGCGTTTGATTGTATTTCAAGTAAGTTTAGAAGTAAGTTTAAATTCTATGGCATTAGAAATCAAGAATTCGCATTAATTGAAACCTTTTAAGTAATAGAAAATATCTTATCTGGTTTTTGTAATAGGTAGTCGATGCTGAGAGTTGTTATTTTGGGTTTTTTCAAAAACATCCTTCAAAACACTCAAAAACCGCCCGAATGCCCAAAACAGTCGCAGAATCAATAACCCAAAACCTTCTTGTACTGAACACGATCATTGATGTATTTAAACCTCTCCGGCAATGCATTTCAGAGCCTACATGCTGTCACAGTGAACGATTTATTAAAATATCTTAGTTCTGTGCCTGGGTATAAGTAATAATGAAGCGCCTCGTCGTGTGTGGTATCATTTACATTTTAGCTAAATAAAAACCTTTCTGCCAGATAGAGAGGTAATTCAGTAAGCAGAATAGCGTGCAATAACAAAATATGATAATTTCTAGGGGGAAAAACAAAGTTTTAGAATTGAAATTTGTTTATAATATTTTGTCACATGAGAGACAATAAAGACGTTCGTAAATAATTTAACTAATTTATGGATCACGTTTTATTTTTTTTCATTATACTACACCGAAAATAGCTGTTTTTTCTATATACCTGTTCATAGACAGACAAGAAAGGCCTTATTTTTAGTGCATTACTCAGACATTTATCTGTGTACTACAACGTAAATTTTCTGTGCACCATCTGATTTTACAAATAAGAATAAACATATCAGTTTTATGTAAAGAACTGATTTTAACAATAACTTTATTTATGAGAGGTTAATAATTCCAAAGTCTAAAATAAGAGTAAACATAGTGGTTTATGCATCTTTTGTGTTCTAAAAATTTCCATAATGGATTTCAGTGATGAATATAATGAACCTGATATTACAAATAATATTGTTAAGTAATTACAAGAAATAACTGCGAATTTGCTACCAAGAAAATCGTACTATAAATATTAATTTCAAACAGTATGATAATTTATTGTTTAAAATAAATTATATTTAGGGCCTATGTATTGAGGGTAAATATATTATTTTTAAATATAGAGATGTTATGATTAAAAGTATGTTACTTTTTCGGTGTAGTATAATGAAAAGTATCGTACGTAACTCGCCCGGTAGGTTTTTCCGTGCTTGCATGAAAATCCCTCACTCGGTTGCGTCTCGCGCGGGAACTATCATGCTCGCACGAAACACCCCTATTTACCGTGCTTATTACGTTATATACTATTATGCAGTAATTCGTCTAATACTTTTTTCACGAGAAAGACGACAGTAATTATTTCTACACAACATTACAATGTGTCACCGCTAATTGTATCTGTGCAACGTTTTCCTTTGTAAAGTCCACTAAATGTCTATAACAGGCACAAGGACAATGCGCAAGACTAAATAAGGAGGACGCCTTCTTCGACCATTTAATCAGGCGTCTGAGCCTGAGAATTGGAAGCTACTAATCTAGTTTTTCCAGTAACCAGAATAAGACAATAATACCGATATGGAAACTAGTTTCTGAGCTTCAAATTGCCGCGATCTTGAAAAAGTGGTTCTTTCTAAGTACACTTAATTTTGTTCAACGGATGTAGTTATTTGATTGTTAGACATACAGTATTCAACCAGTAAAACTGATATTTTATGTCGAACACCTGGTAGTTTTTGTTCTTCTTTATTAGTGAATTTCCATGGGAAAGGTCAGCTGTTGCAGTGACTCTTATGGTGAGACCTCAGGTCGGGAGTGGTCAATGAACACTGATCATGGTCCCCAGAACATGTTTTGTTGACGTCATTAAACATTATATATATGTATGTATATTTGTGTTCGCACTCTTAACGGCCGCATTTTAAAACCGGTTTGGCCCAATGCGGTACACACGATGGTTTTCTAAGTGGCTCGGTTCGCCAGTCAAAAATCCAACAACCGTTATAGTATTGAAAACATAACGTTCCTTGTCCGGAAGTTACGATTTGTTGTACCAGAATGAAACTTTTTTGGTTTATTGGTTTTATATAAACAAAATATATAGGAGATTATTGTGTTCATTTTGTTTTTTTTCTCTACCTTATAGCTCGTCTGGTTCTCCCAAAATCGAGCAAAACCCAAAATACCGGATGAAATCCACGTTGGCGATTTTACTGGTTGCGAGCTAAGCGAACCAGTCCCGTAATTCGATGGAACAAGGTCGAGATTCCATCTCGCAAAGCACAGTTCATAATCCGAAGCGGCAAGGTCGATTTTCAATGTCAAAAACCGCTAACTTTACAAAAAAAATCCAGGACACCAAACATTTTACTTCGTTAATGACAAACACGATGATTGTTTTTAATTTTCTGTAGCTCAAAGGATAACCGAGTTATCGGTTAAAACTCAAAACATAATTTCTTGGTGTTGCCTATGACAATACAGAACCAACAATAATAAGTAGTACAGAAAGAAATTATGTTTTGAGATTTTAGCCGATAACTCGGTTATGTTTTGAGCTACGGGAAAATAAAAAACCTTTTTGTCTGTTATTAAAAAGTTATTGTTTTTGTTTCCTAACACTTTTTTTGTAAAGTTAGCGGTTTTAGATATATTTCACATTAAAAATATGTAATGGTTGCCATTTTGAAAGTATTTAAAAGAACGTTCTGGTTTTTCGTACAGTGATAAACTGTTAGGGTAACCGCATATTGAAGCAGCGATACAAGCTGTGATAAGCGCGACAGAGCAAAGAGAGCTGTGGGGAAAGAGATTACACCGCATAGTAGCGCGGAGATAGGAGCGACAACTACTTCAAATTTTTCTGCTGTCTTTTGTCGTCTTCACTAGTGCCCCTTGTTAGCGAATTTCCATAGGAAAAATGAGCTATTGCAGTGGCCCTTATGGTGAGACCCAAGGTCGGGAGTAGCAAATGAGCACCGATCATGGTCCCCAGAACACGTTTTGGGGTGTCATTTAAATTCATATATATATATATGTATATATATATGTATATATATATATATATATATATATATGTATATATGTGTTCGCACTCTAGCGGCCGCATTTTAAGTCCGATTTGGTTCAAATTTGGTACACGTGTTGGTTGTCTATGTCGCTCGGACGAGTTCGTTAGCCAAAAAAATCCAACAACCGGAAGTACGTTTTTTGACCGGAAGTAACAATTTTTTGAGATTTTTACTACGAGAATGAAATTTTTTTAAAGTTTTTTCTAAAAATATAAATGTAGGATGTTATTCTGCACATTTTGTTTTTTTACGCGACCTTATAGCTCGCTTGGTTCCCCCAAAATCGACCAAAACGTAAAATACCACACAAGTACCCGGTTCGAAGCTAGTGGTGCAAACTCGCGAGGCCACTAGGCGCAAACAAGTTCTACTAATATATTGCGTACACACAGACAGCTGTTCAACGCCTTCGTTAGTAGACCTATTTCCCAAATTGTTGGTTGAAACCCTAAAACATAGGCCTATAAACTTAATTTTGGAAATTTGCTGAACTCACGTCAGCGGTCCAGCTGCGTGGTCGAATTATTTTTTTTGTCTCTCCCTAACAATACATTTTCTATTAACGAAAAATTCTTCATTGAATATTTCCGGCTGTCTCGTACATAATATTATAATTAATTATTGTCAAGAAAGGCTTCGATTTCGATGTGGAGCAAATTCCATCTTTCCCCAGTTCTGTGGGCGACCTTGACACCGAAAGATCAAGAGAAAATAATAATAATTCGACAAATAATGCGGCATTTGTAAGAGAAACATTCAAAATGTTTGTTTGCCAAAGTAAAATTTAATTGAATTACAGTGTTAAAAAAGAATAATGTAAAATATGTGAATAAAAATAAATTTGTTAATATAATAATTAGGATCAATTAACAAACGGAATTTTTTTTTTTAAATACTGCAACACTTTTAAGTTATTATTTTCATTTACAAAGTTTTTAACGTTTAATTTTTGTTTTCGCGAATTAATACTAAACAATAATAATGACTTGACAAGAAATGTCTGTTATGAAATTAAATTGGTATTGAGAGGATGTCACTCATTTTTGTTGTTAGAAATAATGAAATTATATATTATTTTAATTATTTAGAGTAAATTACCCTACTGTTATTTTTGTTATTAATAAAATGTTGAATTTTATTGAGAGACATCTTCTGATTTTTAAATTGAATTTCTGTATTTAAAAATGTACTGTTATAAGTTATAACTTATAAGGATAGTTGATTTCTTGTAGAACCATTTTTGACAAACACTTTACTAATAGTAAACAGTTGTACATCAATTTTAATTAAGACAAAACCAAAACCACCTGTGATAATAGCGATGAAAGAAGTATGTTTGATTCCTTCGCTCTTATCGCTGGTCGTAGGGCTCTTTGTCGCATTGCTTTCCCCCCCACTATGCGATGCAGTATTGAAGAGAGTGTGTTTGTAATACTCTTACCACTCGTCGCTCTTCTCTTCCCACGTATCGTCGCTTGTATCGCCGCTCCACTATGCAACAAATAGGTATACAAAGTTTGAGGTCAATATATTTTTACTTCCAAAAATATGAAGTATTTTGTAAAAAAAAACTAAATAACTCGAAAACAAAGCATTTCCGGACATATTTTCACTGGACATTTTTTCATGAGTACTGCATGAGTTTTTATGGTAATCACTTACCGGAGTTTGTCCTCACCTTTTAAGATGTAAGCATTGAGTGAACAGTTTTTACGTATTTCTTCCGTTAATATTATGTTTGTTTTGCAAAGACTAGATACAGCTAAAAATGAGTATTACATGCACATAGGGGCGTTTCACAAAGTTGCACTACTGCAAAAACTTAAGACGGTTTCAAACAATTTATTCAAGTAATGTAAAGGCAGCGACCATTCCCCGTTTACGTGCTTCTATCATGTCGGTTCGTGCATGAATTTACGAAATTAAAGACAGACAATCGCAGAAAAGGGAACACTACGGGGAAACTATGACAGACAATTGCTACGCTGAAGCTCCTCCGCCATTTAAATTATAGACTTCCCTTGGGTTTTATTTCAAGTCTATTCAAGTACAGTAATATAAAGAGCTACTTTCAGTCAGTAGGAATTTTAAAGTTTAGACGTACTAGCATTCCTAAAAAACTTTCCATTTGCTAATTTCTTAGACAAATCTTCTACAAGCGAGGTATTAAATTTTATCCAAAGGGAGGTTATTGTGTTTGTTTACCTATGTTTATATCAGACGTTGTAGGATGTGCTATAGTGGCTGCCATGTTGGATTTTTATCCCGTAAGAGCTATGTTAAATTTAAACCCATTTAATTAATAATTTTTGTATTAAACATTTTTTGCAAGGTCTCATTTTAACCACGATCACGCATCCGTTTTGCGTTTTACATTTTTGGAAACAAGTGAAAAGATCGTAAATTTTAATCATACTTAAATCGCCGATTTTAAGACCAAAAATGTTAAATGAGAAAATATAACTTCAAAATATTATGTTTAATCTGTTATAAACTAATTTAGGCAGCTTTGAGGGTAGAAGTAGTTGAAAGTACATTTTACATTTTGTACATTTTATTGTGGTTTTTACGTACTTCAGAAGTAATTATTTGGGCCTACAAACAATAAACTATATCTAACTGGGTACATGCCGTTAGGAATTTTAAACATGGTTAAATGTGCAGAGCCTACAATTAAACATTTTACTCAAAGACAAGAAAAAAATTTGGAAGATCGTACATTTTAATCATAGGCTTAATTAATCGACGATTTTAACCCCAAATATTTTAAATACAGCCATTTAGGTAAAAATTAAATATGTTATTGTTCACATTTAAGTTTTCACCAACAGTAGGCCTATATTTGTAAATCAAAAGAAGATCTAACTTTTATGATTCTATTAGTAAAAACTTTTAAAAAAATCGGTTTATCCGTTTGTGAGTTACGATGCCACATACAGATACACAGACCAACAAAAACACACATACAGACGTTAAACTTATAACACCCCTCTGTTTGCGTCAAGGGTTAAAAATAGAATAATTCAGACTGATAGCCCATGATAATAATAACAGTTCAAAATTATGTTTGTAAGCCTAAGTTTTTTTAGGCAGTCAAAAAGGATTGTAAAAATACATATTTTTTTATGATTTCTAGCCTCAAAGCCTAATCATGTAGCGTAGTATAGCCTAAATTAATTGTATAAATCATATACAAAAACAACCAACATCTAGACAATATAAGAAGTTTGTTTTGATTGAAGTTGTAAACATAACCCCAAAGTATAATACAGGCTAAGTTTTTTACACGACCATGTGCTATATACTATGTTTTCTCACATTACGTACACTCAGTTTTATAGGAGCTGATAAGGACAACTTTCTACCTAAAATATAGACTACGTTTAATAATTTAGCTTAAACAATTGTGTTAGCACGCAGGGGTAGACGTGTTGGTGTAAATTTACTTTAGGACACCCAGCTGATTTTTACTTTCCTTACCCTATACTAGGTAAGGTAAGTATTGCGATCGACCCAAAAATTCGATGTCGAGTTTTCATAATATCTTTACGTTTCAAGGCCCCCTGAGTCCAAAAAATGCATTTTTGGCAATTGGTCTGTCTGTGTGTTTGTGTGTGTGTGTGTGTGTCCGGAGTGCACAGGGCAAACGGCTGGACGGATCGAACTGAAATTTACAGGATATCTTCAAACATGTAAACAATTAAACCCATTAAACAAATAAAAGAGCACTGTGGCGACAAAATCACACTGATTTAAATAAAAAACCCGAACCACAAAACAAGGAGCAAAAACTATAACTAAACAACTAAATTGTAAGTTAAGTTTAATACCTTACCCTTATGTACATTTCGATGACATGGTCATCATCCTCAGAGGGTTTTAACGCTACTCTATTTAACGCTATTTAGTTGTTTAGTTATAGTTTTTGCTCCTTGTTTTGTGGTTCGGTTTTTTTTTTTTTTTTTATTTAAATCAGTGTAATTAAACCCATGTAAATTTGAAGCAAATCGGAGGTGGTGTCTTACCGTGGGAGCAGTTTTTAGCACATTTTTGGTATTTACTCCAAATTCCCTCTAACGATTTTGATTAAACTTTGCTAACATACTCTACTCCGACCCCCTTAACACCCTATGTACGCGAAAGACCGTTAAAAATTCGTTGAAAAAAGTTATTACAAAAACCAAGTTATTTTGTTTTTATCTCTGAAATGGCTGCTCCTATCGACTTGAAAATGGCCTCATTCGATTCAGCGTCCAAAATAATGTCAAAAACGATACCCCACTCAACTTTTTCCATTTTTTCAAAAATTGCCCCCAAAAAGGGCGTTTTTGGGGGTAAAAATTATTTTTTTTAAACTAGCCGTATTTGGTATCAAATTTGACATTTTGTGAGGTTAGAAATCGATTGAGACCAAAATCAGGTCCGTGGGATTAACCGTTTTGAAGTTAGTACCGCTTTCTTCGAAACGGATACTCCTATTAACTCGAAAATGGTATCATCAATCTCTCGCTCGAGAAATTTGATAATTGATACAGCATATATTTTGGTAAGGAAAGTTGTGTGATGTGCACACCAGATGTTTTTATTCTTGCACTTCTGTTATACAAAACAACTTGTTAATGTTACCAACAGAACAACAGAATATGTTTAATACTGTGGCTAGAGACTGTAAGTTAGAACGTCAGGCTATTACTGTATCATCCGTTGAAAATATCTCGATGCAGATACGAGTACATGTATTACATTGGGATCCCTTGTTATACACGTTGAATTAATTCGATGTATCGAATCGTGAACGTCGATATGTATCCAGTATCCCTTGTTTGTAGTTTAATGTAAAATACGGTAAACATTAAGTATTTATGTTTTATAGAATGTTATAAAGTTAAAATTGTGTGTGCTCCCTTGTTATACATATTTTATAAATGTTTTTGAGTTTTTTGTAAAAGTACAGAAATAGGGGAGTCCGATAATTGAGAATTTATCTCCTTCGCATGCGCAGTCCGATGTCATTGAAAAGATACATCTAATATTTCCCGAGTTAAATAAGTTGTGAATTGATTTTAAGTTTAAAGTGTTATATTTTCTGTTTGCATTGCAATTACGTATTGTAAACTTACGTGGTAATGTAAACTTAAGGCTCGGGTCCTTAAATTCAAAACGGCGAAGTTGGCTACCAATTTCAATGTTAAAATAATAACCTGACCATAACCTGTCCCGATATGTTAGGTACGTTTGAAATGATGAAACTGCCCCGCTCATTAAAGAGGATCAAGAAGGGTCGCCTCGCCAGACCAGAAATGCTGAAATTGCCCGTCTCTGCGTTATTATTTTTGTCCCTGCGATATTATGGTAGTCGCTACGGGACTTCGGAAAAAAGGGAATTATTCTTGTCCCTGCGTCCTGTCAGTGACTTCAGTCTTCTAATAACTGCCACCAATATCAGGAATTACTAGCTGATAAACTTTAGTGTAATACAATCGGTTGTATTATTAGGGGTTAGGTTAGGTTGTCGACGGCAGGAAAAGCAGTCGACGGCAGTTTTAGAAGACTGCAGCACAGACTATAGAATTACTCTAGAATTAGTAATTCTATAGTCTGTGACTGCAGTCACTGATAGAACGCAGCGACAAAAATAATTCCCTTTTTTCCCCAGTCCCGTAGCGACTACCTGGCCGGGCCCTCGGGGCAATTTCAGCATTTCAGCGAGTCGACCCTTCCTAATCCTCTTTAATGAGCGGGGCAGTTTCATAGTTTCAAAAGTACCCAAAATGTCGGCGCAGTTTCACTACGCCCATACCTTCACTTTTAAGCCCTTTTTGTGTTATTTTCGTCAAAAACGAAAGCTGTATTTTTTTTCTTATAGTAAAATAGATTGTGGGTGTTGATTGCTAAGAGTTTTTGTTGCAATATCTCTTTTTGCAACTGAGTAAAACATTAATAAAATTTACTAATTATATCATATATTTATGAAAACAATAAAACGGGTTTTGAAAATGTATTCAGCAATCAACATCCGCATATGACAGTACTTTAAAATGAAACCAAATTTTTAAATTTATTCTACGAATTAACGGAACAAAATTACTTGTTCTGTAGCATTGCTCTTATGGGAATCAGATTCAATATGGTGGACAGGGTATCCTTCCCTTAAGCTGACGTGTTTATTCACTTTCTTCTTTATAATCACTGGAAAAATAAGCTCTAAAAGTAGCAGGTCACTCCTCCCCTGCCCGCCTGGCTACGTCAGACAGCTGACTAAACTTTGTTTCCTTGCAGATGCAAAGGTTAAGTACGTGATAAAAGAAGAGACAACATCACGTATACTCGATAAACACGTGATCATAAAGCAATCTTGTCGCATCCGAACGTTACAAATAAATGCGTCTCCTTTTAGCTTGAAGCCATCATTTATCAAGTCCTGTGAAATACACATTACAACGCTATGGAGGAATACATTCATTTTAATGTCTCGTGTGTCCTTGTGTTGAAATGCAATGGTGGGGTGAAAATATAATAATGGAAAGAAACAAGAGTTTAATTAGAACATTATTCTAGACAGAAGTGAATAGGATACAACTTTGTAATCGTATTTAGTGTTTACTGGTTAAGCGGGATTTTAAAGTTTGTAGTTATTAACATGCTCAAATATGTCGTCATAGACAACGGAGTGGCAGAGCTGTACTCTACTAGCATTGAGTTTGTGTGCGTTTCATTCTTCCGCTAGCAAATATAGGGTAGTTTCATAAAGGCGGAAACTAGATGGTTACAGACATAACCATGACTGTAAACTTACTGAAATGAGCATGCGGGACAATGTAAGTAAGTATGTGTTATTAAACACAGAGTCCTCTCACACGTTCAAATTTAACGGATATTTTATTTTCTAGTGTTCCTCCGCGAGCCACAAGTCATGCGAAAACAACCAGAGTGCAGGCTTATCACTCGAGTAGGATCACAAATTCGGTGCGTACATATTTCGACAATAAAGCAGATTTTTTCGTCATAAATTATCCAAATTAATTAAAAATACTTTTATTTGAAAGGTAATTAAACTTCGAATGTTGTGAACGTTTTACATTTTTTGTATTTGCATTATTGAATAAGAAAAAAGGAAATTTTGATTTTGAGTTAAGTTAAAGAACAAATTAAGTTAGAAACAGATTTAAAAAACTAAATGATATCCAAATTCGGGCTGTCCTTTAAAATGAAATATTCAGAATCATTTTCTGATCATTATTACTCAAGTAATCTTGTTACGCGTTTAATCTTGTTGCTCTTATGGAGTTGAAATTCAAGATGATGGCTGGGTCTGCCTAGCCTTAAGATTTTGTTACACTCAAAAAGGTATTTTTTTTAATATGCATTATATATGTTTGTACTATTTTTTCATGTATGGGATAGTGTAAAAAATACAAATAATTAATTAAATAAAAAAACAATTTTTAATATATACCATGTTTTTAAATCGAACTAAAAAATATAAAATAATTCTCAGTTGAAGAATCTAAAGTATTTTTTACACAATCTCACTGCATATTTTGTCATAAAAAGGGCATATATTGGGGTAGGGGGTGGGTTAGTTATTGAATAATTTTCAAATTGAGTTTTACGTTCTTATAGCTCCTGTTTTGTTAAAAACAAATAAGTGAGTGTATTTAGGTACGCGCGTTTAAAGGTATACTTCTTTTGTGTGATTAAAAACAATTAAATAATTAAACTTAAAAAATTAAATAAATAAATATTTGTTTTGTTAAACAAAGTTAAAATAAGAATAAAAATGTTAAGAGATAGTAATGTTTGATCTTATTATTTAAAACTAAAACAATTATAATTTACTAGCTGGCCCGACCCGGCTTTGCACGGGTAGACAAATCAACCTGATACTAATAATTAGCCCAAGTGTTTTAGTTCATTGTAAAAAAAAAAAATGTTGTAGGCCTAACCTAAAATTATATTCAGTTTTTGATCCAAATCAGTTGTTGATCAAAATCAGCTGTTTTAAGCTTTTCATACGAACAGCTGTTTTTTGTGCCCATGATAAAATCAAAAGAAATCTTTCTTCTTCTTCCTTAAGATTGACCTTCCATAAGATTAACATTGAAACTTTGAGGGCCACTGGGGCATAGCCCTTATCACTAAGGGGTATGAAAAATAGATGTTAGCCGATTCTCAGACCTACTCAATATACTCACAAAATTTCATGAGAATCGGTCAAGCCGTTTCGGAGGAGTACGGGAACGAACATTGTGACACGAGAATTTTATATATAAGATTAAGTAATGCATTGGAACAAATTATCACCTTTATTAAATTAGGTCCACTACCATACCATCTTCCGGTGGGGACTGAATATAAGTGTAGACTTATATTCGAATTGTTTTGAGTTTTTCGAGTTTTTTTTTAGTTTTTTATTTATGAATGATCCTTTACCATAAATAAATATTAACTTCATCAAGTAATTATTAAATCTATACATCTATACACATATAAATAAAATTGAAGTTTCTGTCTGTGATATTGTTTCTGATAGTATTAAGAATAAACCATACAATTATGAAAGTTTTAATCTAACTTACATGCACATATTACACAATCAAACATACATAAACATATTCACTTCTAATTTTGTCATTCATACATACAAGAAAAAACAACTCAACTTGCCTGGCCAGAACAACATAAACACAATCATATTATACATTCAGAACTACAGAAAAAAGTTATTACAACAGCAAATATGATCCTGTGCACAAATATTCACTTATCCATATTGACCCAAACCTTTATGCAAGTACATAATTATATTTAACTTTTTTAAATTTAATTTTATATTTTTATATATAATTTCTGTAACTTAAAATGTTTAAGTTGTTTAATGTTAATTTTATTTAGGTCATAAAATTAATGCTGTTGAAATCGGGACAGTACTTTTGTATAGATGACCATGTGCAGAAATCCACAGTTAAAAATATTGTTTTACGTAGTTTCTTAAAATGATTAATGAAATGATTATTTCTTTGTTAAATGTCATTATTAACATTTATTAAATGCGTTTATTAACTAAAACGTGTTTCAACGATAGTGTCGCCATCTTCAGTGGTGATTGTAGCTGAAACGCGATTGAGTTAAACACTTATTAGTTGTGAGATTCTGTGTTAGAGTTTTATTCTATCACCTAGAGTATATCTTTTCGCAAGCCGAGCTCAATATTTACTCCGTTAAATTTTGATATTGTCGATTACGTATTTTTATTTCGAAACTTCCCTATTTCTTTCCAACTGATGTAACTAAGAGAATTTGCAAAAATCAAAATTACGTCCTTGTGGCATCTACACATGTTAAATAATGCACATTTCTAATGAGAGTTGTCAGGCATGGAGTGAAAAATGAATTAAATGACAGGAAACATTTTAATTTTAGAAACGTTAGTCATTTTATTAATTTCTATACTCCCGAGTGTTCTATTGCCCCCATCTTAAGTTACTAACTTTTAGGTACACGTTACTCATGAACTGTTAGGTGTAGGATCTTAAAACTTCGTAAACTTGCTCACCTATACACAATGGAGTTGGGCCCTAGATGCATTAATGTAACTGTACGTTTTACGGATATTTGTTAACCAAATATAATAATTTTAAGTTAAGGAGTTAAGTACTACACACAAGATATGATGTACACATTTTAGTTTATTATCTCAAAGAACCAGGCACCGACATAAAACAAAGCGTAAGTAGTACTGCCGCATTACTATTGCCGAATTTTCTTATCAGGGAATAACTAGTATTAAATACTGGGAGCTTCGTATGAATTTTGTTCCTTGTTCCGGGAACTGTACGAAAAATACCTTTGCACAGAATTATAGTCAATTTAATTGCATTTCGAATGATATTGTACTCGGGCTTATGAGTGGGAGAAATCCTGCAATTTCTTCGCTCTAACTTTGCCAATTTTGGTTGAATCATATAGGCCGCCATTTTAAGTCGAATCGAAAAATACTAATATCGGGATCTGGGTTATAAGGACCCTTTCACCGAAAAATCAGAAATTTTGAAGTATATTTACTTCCATTTACCAATCCGGGAATAAAACATACGTTTACATATAGGCTATATATACATAAATTAATGAATTTTGGGTATCGTCTCCTACCCTGTTTACGAAGTCCTACCCTTCTCCGATTAACAGTTTTCAAGTTGGGTCGAGTGTAATAGCTCTTCAATAATTCGGCTAAAACGTTTTCAGGATATCGAGAAAAACACTAAACAAATAACTCCGGTTATGCTGAAACCATTTGTCACATGTAGGCATATTTTATTACAAAATATCACTAAAATATCACTTAACGAACACGAGAAAATCACCAGGTATCTCCAGGTTTACTAACCTTCGATAATCAAATAGTTCCTAAACTAAACAAACAGCTGACAATCAATTTCACACCAGAGTGGCCAAAAACTCAAAATAAGATGATATGGACTATCAGCTGTAAGTACTTTGTACCAGTTATCCCTTTGATCTTATTCGGGAATCGCTAGTCAGCGT
>JAGFPH010000014.1:841241-862209 GCA_018207615.1 Philaenus spumarius | reverse complement strand
TCAATAATCCCAGGCCGCAAGATCGAGGTGGAAAACTCATAAAGTGCAGTCAATAACCTAGGCCGCAAGATCGAGGTGGAAAACTCGAAAAGTGCAGTCAATAATCTCAGGCCGCAAGATCGAGGTGGAAAACTTATAAAGTGCAGTCAATAATCCCAGGCCGCAAGGTCGATGTGCAAACTTGAAAATGACTGTTTCCGCTGCGATCGGAACAAAGTAGTGCGTGAACCGAGACTGGAGGCTGAGGAGCGAACAAATTCTACTAATATATTTCCCAAATAGTTGGTTGAAACCCTAAAACTTTTTTTTTTTCATTATTTTTGAATAATTCGCTCAACTCACGTCAGCAGTTCAGCTGCGTGATCGAATTATTTTAAATCAATTAGGCCTAATTGATTTTCAATTGATTATACTAAGGTGTAAGTATGAATGTGGGGAGGGTGGATGCGGTCTTAAATAAAAAAACAATTTCAATAATCCCCTTGTTATAATTGAAGAACATGTATTACGAGAATGTCTGAATTTATTTTACATGTAGAAATCAGGTTGTTTTGGGGAAATTTGTTTATTTTTTATATAAATTTAAAAATATATCTTCCTGGGAACTGTGGATTGCTTAAACATAAACATGAGTGACGGCCTAATAACCGTCTGTGTTCGTGCTCCCTTGGCGCAATTCAATTGCTCTGCTTAAATATTAAATCCAACAAGAGTGAGTGTCACCTGGGCAAAACAGGAAGGAGCCACAACGCCCACAATATACGGCATACCAAGACCGAGTAAGTATAACCGAAGCTAATACTGTAGTTCACCTAGAAGATTGCTTTGTCCGTACTGACTGTAATGTGGAACTAATCACGGAAACATTAACTTTTAACAATGCGACAACGATAGGTTCATTGAATTCACGTCCGAGTTTTTGTGACACGCCTCTCCGCTAAGATGCAAAGGTTTTGTTTAAAACGGAGAAGAATTTTTGTAACGTCTGCTTATCCGAAAGTTTTAACAAAATCAACTCATATAAGAACGAATACGTACGTGAGTAACAAAATAGTAAAGCGCATCTTCCAAACTTCCAAACTTGATGTATGGATAAAGTAGACAAACATACGTTAAAATGTTATAGTACATGTTTTAAGCTTAACAGCTATCATCAAACCATCGACTACCTATTACCAAAACCAGATAAGATATTTTCTATTACTTAAAAAGATTCAATTAAGTTAAATTCTTGATTTCTAATACCATAGAATTATTAACTTACTTCTAAGTTTAGTATGTAAAATGCAATCAAACGCATTTGGCAGACCAATAAGATTTTCATATATAGCTAACTTGTATTATATAATAATAAGAATTCTATATAGCCTCAGTCAGTTATCTACGTGCAAATTAATCTCCCAAGCTGAAGTGGACTTTATACAGTCACCGAGTTAAGTTTGCTAAACTCTGGCTATATAAACGTTAGTTAACTTAATAGCAAAGCAAAAATATTTGCTCTTCACGGTAACTTTGTATTTCATTTTGCATATTGTTTTTTTGGCTCTTAAAGTTAAGCTCCGGAATGCGATCAAGCGATTGAACTGTTATGATTTAAATTCATATTCGATTAAATTTTAAACATGACATGATTTAAAATCAAAGCAATTTTTAATACTGACACGACCTCGAACTGTAACACACTGTTGAAACAGAAGTGCGTTGCCGACATTTTGTACTGTTTTACATTTTGGGCTGCACACTGTTTTACAGTTTTTGAAGGGTGTGTATCAACTTCTATAAAAGAGAATGTACGTCCGTACGTAACAAAATAGTATAGCGCATTTTCGTGTAAAATAACTATCATTTTAAAGGCATGAGAGTTATGTTATTGAGCAGCTGTCAACAATTAACCCCACTCCAGAAATATAACAGCTGATTTTGATCATACTGTAAATAAACCGCAGTCTATATTATACTTTGGGGTTGTGTTTACAACTTCAATAAAAAAAACTTCTTATAATGTCTGGATGTTGGTGGTTTTTTTAGATGAGTTATATAACTAACTAGTGGACCCGCCAATGCTTCGCTATTGCTATTGCTTGATTTACCTAACCTCTAAAATTATATTCAGTTGTTGATCAAAATCAGCTGTTGATCAAAATCAGATGTTTTAAGCTTTTCATACGAACAGTTGTTTTTTGTGTCCCTGATAAAATCAAAAGAAATATTTCTTCTTCTTCCTTAAGATTGACCTTCCATAAGATTAACATTGAAACTTTGAGGGCCACTGGGGCGTAGCCCTAATGTCCTAGGACTTCGGTAAATGGCCTAAAACCTTCCCAGGGTTAACCTGTGTTACTATACAAAATTTCAAAGCAATCGGATGGACGGTTTGGTAACGCATAAAGGACAAACGTACAGACGGACATACATTGAATTTTATATATATAGATATAGGCTATAACATGCTAAAGGCCGACTTTGAGGTTAGAAATCATTGAAAATGTATGTAATTTTACTATCCTTTCTGTTCAATTCATTCTTGCAGCCTAAAAAACAAGCTACGCCCACAAACAAAAAGCTTATTTTAAACTATCTCTATGTTTTGCTATTGGTCTGATATATTGTTATTTTAATAGAATCATAAAAGTTTAATTTAAAAAAATAAGCCTACTGTCGATGAAATCTTACGTGAATTTTAAAGTGAACTATAATTTAGTGTTGCGTAAATAACTGCATTTGGTGTTAAACTCGTTGATTTAAATAGTTTATTTAAGTTAAACTAGTGGTAAAAATTGTTGGTTCTGTTTTCCAAAATGTATTTCATTGAGTAAAATATTTAATTGTAGGCTCTAGTAAATTAAATAAATACTAAAATCGTTAAAAATTAAACTGTAAAATTTCAACGACTTCTAACCCCAAAACAAGTCATGCAGTCTACATTAGTTCTACGCCACATAAAACTTTTAAGTTATTTTTTTTCAGATGTGTATAAATTAATTAGCACGTGCTTTTCACGGAATCCTATAGTTACATTTATAACAACCCACTAATTATACCGAACTAGCCATTTAAAAAAAAATATGATTTTCAGTCGAGTCACTTGAAAACAATAAAACATCGGGACGAATTTTGAGTATACGTTTTCTGGAAATTTAAATGCCGTGTGCACATGGCGAAAATAAAAAATAAGTCCGGCATTAGTAAAAACCTAAGTCCATACCGGTATGTCAACTCCCAAACCCGATTTGTGGAGAAATTAGTTCTGCCTAAGATAAACTAGATTGTCCTACGTGAGTCAGGACAAACCGGTTCGGGCTAGAACCAAATCAGGCCAAAATAGTTTGTCCTAAGCATATTTGAAAACTAAGTCAGTAGTTTTAGGATAAAACAGCTTCGCCTTATAAATATCGATCGAAAACAAGCCATGTTCGGTTAGGTTAGGTTAGCTCTATTTACTTTCAATACAAGTTAGTGTTCAGAAGACTAAGGCCGGCCGCACACCGGAACGGACAAAACGTCTTGTCTTTTGAAAAAAACACTGGGGAAGACAATTTGTCTTTTGACAAAACGGTAAGTAAGATGGATTCCGATGAAGAAACTGCTGTTGTGTTGTGGTGTATGATCCAAAATTTAGAGGAAAAACCTAACCGAAGTTTCTGGGTTCATCCTATTACTGCCAAAAGGGATATACAAAGTTTCATAGCTGAACTGATATGTGATGAAAACCAGTTTTATAACTTTTGTCGGCTAAGCACAAAAACATTTAATCACTTGTTGGAATTGATTGGGGACAGGATCAAAAAACAAAACACCCACTACCGGAAAAGTATACCTCCAGAAGAGAGACTTTTAATAACATGTATTCAGGAGCGTATTCAACTCACGCATACGCAGTTAGTTTTGTCTTGAGTAAAGACATAAATCCAGTGTCGAACGTCGAGACGTTTTTTCTTGTCGAAAGATGTCTTTCGACATGACATGGTCGGTGTGCGGCATCCCCATTTAAACGCATGTTAAACTCTTACGTCAAGACGTCTTGTGACAAAACGTTTTGTCGAAAGACTTTTTGTCCGTTCCGGTGTGCGGCCGGCCTAAGTAAAAACGTGTTACAGACCTAATAGAAATTAATAGTCTGACTTGTGAGGATGTGAGTTTTACTAACAATAACCAGTTAATCCTTACAAACTAGGAAATACTAATATATTCTAACCATAATCAGGAGGAACTAGTTTATCCTAAAAAAGAGCAAAGATAAACCAGTTTATACTGATGCTAGTTTGTCCTGTCCAAACCTAGGAAAAACGGGTTTGTCCTGGCACTCACGAGACAGTTTAGTTTTGCCTAGGCAGAACTAGTTTGTCCTAAAATTGGGTTTTGTCGGTAACATAAAATACCAATATTCTAGTCGTACTCGAGCGCCTTACCAATGCAATATCATAGACCTGGCCGACTGCGCTCGACTGAATACGACGCATTTACTCTAGTGGTATTGCATATCCTTAACAATGTTAAAGGTTTCATTGTAATTGGATGTATATTTTTCGCTTGTTTAAATTGTAAGAAGCAAACTTCTTTTTTTAATAATATTTGATCGATTTGTAGTGTGATATTAATTTGTGAACTGACGGAATTTTGTTGGCGTGTTTACAGGTCAGTGTTGCAGAACTCCTAACTTTGAGTAAGGGTGCGTTGAAGTGAGGTAAGAGGGGTGGCTAATTTCTTTGAATATTGAAATAAGGGATTTTCCACCTATCCGCGTGGTTAGTTAAAGGTTAGTCTTAATGGTGAAATTATAATGGATTAGAATTAGAGGTGGATTAAATGCATACTTTCCGATAAAACCGACATCTCTTTACTTTCAAATATCTGTTTAAATAATGGCTAAGAATACATTGATATTACGAATACTTTTCTACATAGATACTTCCTATTGCTATACTGTAGGCCTACTATTGAATATAGGTTTAAGTATTTATATACTATGTTTCATGATATGTATTGTTGAGTATCGTTTGGCAGTTAAATTTTATCTGATAATTAAAGTATCCATGTAAAACCTAAGGTTATTTTAGTAATAAACTAAACCAACTCACTTAATATCTATAATATTTATAAAAATTAATAATATTTCTTTGTCCTGTATAGACTCAAAACTATTCAACCTATTTCACTAAAAAATTTCTCAGTTTATCCATATTAATGCTTGTAGAGTTTAAAGATTACAATTACTACAGTCTAAGGGGTTGATACCTCTATAAAATAAATATAAATTTAATTAACGTCCTACAAGCTATAAAGCTAAATTTGTGTAATATTATTTTTAAGTGATATAAAAAACCATTTGCAATTCGATTACTTGAATCAAAGGGAAGAAATGGTTTAACTATCCTTAAAATTAAATAACAATTCGTACACTTAATTTTTCTATATGTTCAAAAATACTCAACTAATTTCATTAAAATTTCACAATTTACACATATTAGTGTACCAGGATTGTTTAGAGAACATGGTTCTACAATCAAAGAGAATAAATAATATGGTAGCTACCCCTTACAATAAAATAAATTGCACTAACTTCCTACAAGTTATATAAAGCTAAATTTCTGTAATATTTTTCTTAGGTGATATAAAAAACCATTTGCTATTTGATGAAAGGGATGAAATGGGATAACTTCTCTTAAAATTAAATAATAATTCATGCACTTGCTTTCTCTATATGCTAGAAAACTACTCAACTAATTTCACAATTATTTACACATATTAGTACCATTATTGTTCCGAGGATATGATTACTATAATTAAAGTGATAAAATGGTAACTACCCCTATACAATAAAAATAAATTGCAGTTCCTACAAGTTATAAAGCTAAATTTGTGTAAAGGGAAGAATTGGATAACTATACCCTTAAAATTAAATGATAATTAAAAAGGGATAGCTACCCATATAAATAAATTGCATTAACATTAAACACCCATATGTTTAATACGCGAAATCACCAGCCCTGATCATAAGAATCTTATTTTAACCACAAGACACTACAAAAATAATTTTTCATTGCACTCACTGAATCGTGTTTGTTAATTTAATCTGAGTATATATTTTACACTCAGATCAAGCTAATGAAGCATTGCCGTGTCCATTATTTAACGAAGTTAAAAGGTAAAATTCAATGAAAAACCGTGATTAAATCTATATTTATTTAGTACAAAATCCTGTTTATGACTGACCGATTCGCAAACAAATATTGATACTGAAACCGATACTTTTAGTTTTGAGTATTCATGACGTCGCGTCGCCCTGAGTCATGTAACAGATACGAAATATTGGTGACGATTACTTTGACCCACTTCTAGTCACAATTTTAACATTGCAAACATATGATATTTTCTTCTGGGAGCTAGACCGGAAATTTGGATTAAGGAGTACCCTCACTTCCTTGGGCAAAAGGGGTCCAGGGAAATTTTTGACCTCCCCCAGAAAACTTTTAAAATTTGAGAAGCCAATTTGGCTAACCCACACAGCATTGAGTCTTTACCTTTACTTACACCGTAAATGAATACACAAAACTAGAATACGCATAAAGGCCGCAACAAGTAATGACCCAGGAGCAGCTCATGCTTGAACTCTTGTACAAAATAAACTAAGTATAAGTAAAATCAAACGGCACATAACATTTAAAACATATTTTAGTACTAATCTCTTAAAAAAGAAAAATACCTAACTTCAATTAATAATATACATATTTTGTATTCCCTGGAGCTAGGGGGGGGGGCTCATCACATAGGTATGGGCACCCATGATTGCAAAGTTACCTTGATTCAATTTATATCTTCTGTTTCATTCTTCTTGACGACAATTTTTCTCCAACATTTATTTCAACTTGTAATAATTTCTAATTTAAAAATTTCAATCTATTATACTTCCAAAATAACAGTTAAGCCTACTGTTCTTGAAATTAGTTCACGTTTTGTAAACTAGTCTTTTCGGATCCTAGCGGAAATGGGTCGAAGCCCAGTCGACAGATTGAGTAAACATTAATATAGAAGGGATTTATGCGATTCTTAGGAAACGATTTATCACGTTTTTCGTTGTGTTTATTTATGTCTTCGAATGAAACTGTTGTGATAAACGTGTACGTAATACGTTAGAGAAAGATGCAGCTTGATAAGTTATGATTTGTGTATTGCAGATGCGCTCGGCGATAGATCAGCTGTCGGTGGATTGGAAGTATGGGAAATCTGAAACGATACAAATATGCTGTAATAAACTTGAATCGATTTCTTAATCTGTTATTTACTCTTCAATTGTTTACCAAGGCGGCAGTGTTAATGTTTTGCTTTACAAGATAAAGTCGTGTGTTGCGTCTTGTTTTACACTGATTTTTAATGAGACCCTCACACTGCATTTTCTTAAGTCGCATTTATAGTCCAGTCAAATGGTAGTTGCACGAGGACAAAATTCAAGTAGTCGGTTTCTCTGCGGTTCTAGGCCTATAAGTTTTTTGGGGTCCTGAATCTGAATTTAAGTTTGCAACCAAAGTTTCCTGGAGCATTCCGAGATATTTGCAAAAATAGTGAATTTTTTAACTTTTTTATTACGCCCATAACGCCGAAACTATGAATTTTACGAAAATGCCATCCTATACAAAATTAAATAAGTCAAAATTTACTACAGATTACATCTGTGCTAGAGCAAGTTGAATATTGTCGATATTTTTTGTTCTTTACAAAAAATAGCGTTCTTCGTCGATTTTTCGCAGAAAACTCATAGTTTATTTATTTCTCAAGGAAACGCACTATGTACAAATTGAAATAGCATTAAATTTCGTCGTTAAAATGCGAAAAGTTGAGCAGCCGTTCGAGCGTTCTGACTTGGAGGAGTATTTTGGTCGTACTTGCCACACTCAAGTTAAATCATGTTCATCCTTTCCACTTGTTTGATTTATTTAATATCCATATATTTATAAAAAGTCTAGAACATTTTACCAACCCCTCATTCATTGTGATCCAACTACCATCTGGTGTCTGGACAAAAGAAGGAATTCTTTTGTATTGCTCTTTCAATTTGTATTGGTTTCTTCAAAAAATGCATCGATTATCAGTTGTCAACGAAGAACGCAAATTTCGTAAATTTTCAACTTGCTCTATCTTCTCATCCGTTGGTCCTGCTTTAAAACACTACTAATGCAATTTATAGTAAATTTTGTCTTCTTTAATTTTGCATATGCTGGTCTTTTCGATAAAATGCATATTTTCGGTGTTACGGACAACAAACTGAAAAACGTGCGAAAACTTCATATTTTTGCGAATATCTCGGAACGCTCCAGGAAATTTTGGTCACAAACTTCAAATTCGGATTCAGCACTACAAAGAACATATAGAATTGCAGAGAAACCGAGTACTTGAATTTTGTCCACGATAGGGGATTTTTCGCTATCGTTTTACGGCTGACTACGGAATGTGACGTGAATAAAAAGTTCTAACCTCTCAAATATGTAAACTTTGCAACGCCCAGTTCTAGATACTGAACTCTAGAAGCTGGGAAGTAAATTGTGCAAAGTGTGTTGGCGGTCCTTTTCACCCACCCTATTGTTCCTGGATAAGTAAGAAGTTCACTGTCTGTGGGAATTCCATCTAAAAACTAGTTTGTTTATAGTACGTTAACGCTACGCGTACTAGTGTAAGTATGTTTAGTTTGGGTTTGAAAGTTGGTGATGCACAGACTATAAGCAACAAAAATTGTTCATTTTAAAGAAACTCCAATATCTTGAAAAAAAAATAATAGACTGGCATTTGTAAATTTACTTTCTTATAAAACCCTTATATTTTTAGTCACGATAAAAGTTATAAATAACTTTATTGTGCTTTAAAGTAAATCTTATATCCTAGTCTTGCGTGATTGTTTGAAAACATTTTTAATTTTTTTTTAATCTCATACCAATATTTCTTGCATCTATTATGTTACTAACTAGGGGCTCTTCTCTTGCTCGCTTCGCTTACCATCTCCCGCAGCAACTTGTTACATACAACCCCTCTCCCCCCCTTGTGACCTTTCAATTTAAAGAACTTAGTGAACTGAGAAAAATGAGATAAATAAAGTATCAATCGGTTGACTCTTAGAGAAATGACCGCATAAAACAGATTTGTAATTTTAACATGTTATTTTCTTGTTCTGCAATGAATAGTTTTTATCAAAAACCTATGAGTTAAAAGTGCTTAAGCCATTAGGAATATCTAGGAAAACACTTATGGTTAGAATAATTTGTTTAATATTCAGTCACTGCATTACAATGTTATTTGCACTGTAGTGCCCGACCCGGCATTACAGCACATTTTTATATGAGGCCAGTTACAAATTCAAAGACCCTGATCACTTCTTGTCCTCTTCAAAATATATAAATTAGGATGCAGGCTGAGATTGGCTTGAAAAGAAGCCAACACTATAAACTGTTTCATTTTAGTAATACAAAAATTAAAAATCCATAAATATTTCACATTGAATTGATTTATGACTAAATAAATGAAGAAATTAACAATAACAAGCAAATAAATACAAATTAAAATAAGAAGTAGTAACAAAATATTTCCTTAAATCTCTGCTCCAGCAAAAGAAATAGCATCAGGCGACTCCAGCACTTCACCGTATAGCGTTATCTAAACAGTGGAGTTTCTTGCAGATGAGAGCTTTAACCATTTTATAAATCTAACTTTTGCAATTGCGCGGTGAGAATGAAACTAAACATTCTTTATACAATTTCGGATCCTGCTTGCGATTCTTTTTAACTGTTAATTTTTTATTGTGTAAGGAAACAATTCATACGTAGTACTTAAAAAATTTCAACTACATAACAAATTAACGGGATTTAAAAAAATGTAGAACGCAAAACGGGCGATGTGGTTAAAATGAGACCTTTCAAGCAATTTTATGATAGAAAATAAATTAAATAAATGGTTTTAAATTTAACATTGCTCTGATGAGATAAAAAACCAAGATGACCGCCACTACAGCCGACCCTTCCCATCAAAAGTGCAAAGTTAAAAAGTAGTCGTAAAAAAAAACCAAAATGCATTTTCACTTTACGGTAGACATAAGAGGAGTGTTAAACGCGTAACTAGATTACTGGAGTAATAATGAGCAGAAAATCATTCTGAATGTGTAATTTTAAAGGTTAGGACAGTTCGAATACGGATATTATATACCTAAATTTGTTCTTTAACTTAACTCAGAATCAAAGTTTGTGAGTTTTTCTTATTAAATAATGCAAGTATAAAAAATGTAAAAAGCTCACCCCATTCGAAGTTTAATTACCTTTCAAATAAAAGTAATTTCAATAAATTTGGTTAATTTATGACGAAAAAATGATTGTGGAAGCTGTACGCTCCGAATTTGTGATCATACTCGAGTGTTTAGCCTGCACTCTATTATTTCATCAACTTGTTGCTCGCTTAAGAATATTATAAAAATAAAATATCCCTTAATTTTGAGTGTGTGAGAGCTGTGTATAATTACACATACTCACATAAATTGTCCCGCATGAGCATATCAGTTCAATTACAGACAGGTTTGCTAGCGGAAGAATGAAACGCACACAAACTTAATACTAGTAGTATATAGCTCTGCTAGCTGGGGTCAAGTCAGAAATATTATTTCACTCCTGCCGACCCTTCAATCCCCCCCCCCCCCCCCCCCCCCCCCCCCCCCCCCCAAATAGCCTGTAAAGTATTAACTTACAGTCTCTGGTTACAGTATGTTTTCAGTTTATAACTAGTCGACACTTTTTAGTTTTATAAAGAAAGGTCTTCAGCTGATATTATGTTTTTGGTTTCTGAACATTAGGCCTATATGTTGGTAGCAAAGAAATCTGGCAACTCTGTTATATCACCTCAGCAAAATGGATGGCATTTGACTTATCAATGTTAATTGGCCTAGTCAATTTTTAGTTTTTTTATTTGTTCTGTAAGACGTTAAAATTCTATTTCACGCCATTAGTGAAGCGTATAGTTTCTTTATTATATGGAAAAAGCGTAGTTTTGTGTCTTTCTATTGAACTTGTGGTCACTTCATCTGCAGTAGTACCAAATATTCTAATCGCTTATGACCATTTATTATACAAACATGGTCCAAGTAAATATGAAATAACTTTTTTGATTCTTCTAAATCTAATACAGTCCGTAGAAATGCAAGTATAAAACGATTTTTCTTACAAAGTATCTACTAAACGTGAAATATATACTACAATAAACGTATAGTGAAATATGAAAGTAATAACACTTTGGTTTTTTATAACGGATGTGGAGATATTGAAATCGTCCGACCATGTCCGGTCAGTAAAGTATCGATTTCACTTCAGATAGCAATAAACGAGGTCGAGAGACGACAGTCTGCCAAAAATAATGCTCGGATATATTAAACGACACGTCATTTCCGTTCTGTAATTAACGTATCCGTCGCGATGTGGTAGATTTTGGGCGCCTCGCGAGCTTCTCCGCTCTGATTAACTTTTTCTGTAACCGCTGTTTAATCATTTCTTCTATTGATTTCTTTAGACAAGCGAATCGAAGTTGACGGTCAGTTGAATTGAAGTGAAACGGCGAAGTACTTGCAGCGTTTATGAATAGGTGTTTTTATTGAAAGTTTCGGTGTGCCAAAGTAATCTTATGTGGTGAATTCTACATCGCTTATAAGCAAAATGTTGTTTTTTCTTTCTTAATACTTTCATCATTGTTAATTTTGAATGTAGAACAGATTTAGGTATAAAGAAATAACTAACGTGCGAACATTATGAATGTATACCCTGTTATCTTCCATGAAGTAGGCAAATTGATATTAGTGCACAACTATTATTGACTATGTACGGTTCTCCCCGAAATAATTTACGATAAACAAATTTCAAAGAATCAAACGGAAAAATGTTTAAATTACCTCATATAAACAATGATGTGTGTAATTTACCAAATATAAAGTATAAAATTTCAGTATTAATAATAATGTTTTTTTTAATATCCACTCTTCATCCTATAAACTAAACTACATATAATTTGACACTAATTTTGTTAGATAGTTCTACTTTAAGGAATTTAAATATTTTGACTGCTATCTTGATTTCTGATCTCTAAACAAAATTCAAATTATCACATTGGTATTCTTATTCTACAACTTAAAACTAAGTGATTGACGCCTCTCCCACACTTCTAGCATCAAGGCGCCCACAAGTAAAACAATGAAAAAAGACTAAAAAAGCAAGTAAAAGAATGAGAAAACAGCAGTAATCATAACGAAAAAGTGAATTCTTCTTTAAATAGCATTAGTGTAAACAAAAGAATGGAAACAACATGGGACAACCAAAGAAAATAAGACGCTCTTTGACCACTCTTGTCTCTTTCCAGCCTCTGTACTCTACCATACGTTTAATTTAATAGGAAGGAACTAAGGCACGAATGCCCATTATCCCCACATTATAAACAATTACCATATTTTAAGTATGTGAAAGTAAGTAGCAATGACAGTGACAATGAGTCATAAGCTTAGACATTCATTAATAAATTCCTGTTTATTTTAGCAATAGTTTGTCCTTAAAAATCGGTTTAAGATTTGTGTGGGCCTGTAGCGTCTTGATATTACCACCCATAGGTAGGTGTTAAAAAAAATTGGCACTTATCTTCTTCCTCTACAACAAAATGTGTACGAAGCTTAAAAATTGGTTAGAAAACATAATTGTTTTACAAATTAAAAAGAAACTTTTAGTTTTCGTATTTCCACATTAAGTTAATCTTATTATTTTATATTTTCTCTCTGTTTGACTTTTTATAATTGCGATGAAGTGGTGAAGTATAGTTTCAGAGAATTGGTTTTCAAAGATCCAATTCTATATTTTTATCGTGAGATACCGCGATACAAAATTAATTTATCGATCGTCACTACCGATTGCGATGAATTGTTTTTATTACCTTCAGCTTGATGTCGAGTATTAACGTGCGATTCAGTGTAAATCTGTTCGCAGTTAATTAACTAATTTACATAATTATGCAATATAAAGTATCGCAATTAGTTGCAGCTGTCCTCGTGATAAAAAGGAGATCTCTAGACCATGAAATACGTAGCATTGTCCATAAAACATAGAGGATAATATTTCTAACCCCATCTCTTGGTCTATGTTTTAGGATTCAAATCGCACTTTTTCTTTAAATAATAAAAAGAGCAAATGTGTAGAACGGTAAATTACTCATTGAAAATCTTGTGTAGGCTATATATCGTTTCTCCATATACAGAGTCTGTCCCGCTTGGCTAGTAAATGAAGTAACATATTTCTGTTATTTTCCTTCACAGTCACCTCCTTTATTTATCGTGACATAAGCTTCTGTATTATTTCGTCAAAGAACTCAAAAATTTACTTCATTAATCAGCCCGTTATTTGTTTAAAAAGTGTAGGAGCAAAACTTTATCGAGGGAATGAAACGATAACCACCTTTTTTAGATTTCTGTGGCTGTATGGCAGGTGATTGGATGTTGAAGCAAAGCTCTCGCTCTGTGTGTAGAATTAGGGTGAGCACTTTCGTACTGAAGAACCACGTTCTGTGTGAGCAATTCACGACGGTTTTAATCGATTTCAGAAGTTTTATTTTAAAAGCTTTACAGTAAATATACGCTGCCTTTGTATATATCGGACGCGAACCCCGAAACACTGAACCCATCATCCAGTTAGAGATAGTTTCAGACTGGGGACGTTTATACATTGTCACAATTCCGTCCTGGTAGTCATCTCTATTTTCATAGAAGAGAGCAAAACAAGTTACAGGTCTCTTTCTTTGTTTTTATGATCGGTCAACTGCATATGCACCCACATAGGCCTACCATTACGAAGTTTAATTTGACATGAACCATTTAGAGTGGTTCTAGAAATCTGATACACATTATTTGGCAGCTGAGAACTTGCGAGGGGTTTTAACGAATAGTGTAACGCTTTTTACCAGTTCATGAGTCACTATTTTCATGTTACCTTGCCCTTTGTACACATTTGTACTTTTAATCCCAGACTAATCTTCCACAGTACTGTCATAGCAAAATTTTCGTAAACACGACATTGCCATAACAATGTTGACTTAAACACATGATTGTCATAACAATATTGGCATCAAAAATACATGTCATAACAATAGTGACATAAAAAGACATTGTCATAACAATATTGACATAAAATCGACACTGTCATAACAATATTGGCATAAAAACGACACTGTTATATCAATACTGACATAAGCACGATACTATTATAACAATATTGACGTAAAAACGACGTTGTCATTACCATATTGTCATAAAACGACACTGTCATAACGATATTGACATAAAAAAAGACACTGTCGTAATAAAATTGACATAAAACAACGTTGTAATTACCATATTTGACATACAAACGTCGCTGTAACTCTCCTAGTGACATAAAAGCGACACTTTCATAAAAATCTTGACATAAAAATACACTGTCATAATAATACTGAATCAAAAACGACCCTGTCATAACAATATTGACATAAAAACGACACTGTTATAACAATATTGACATAAACACAACACTATCATAACACGACGCTGTCATTACCATATTGACATAAACAACACTGTCTTAATGATATTGGCATAAAAAAGTCATTGTCCTAATAATATTGGCATAAAAACAACGATATCATTATTGCATTGACATAAAAACGACACTGCCAACAATATTAACTTAAAAAGAGTCTGTCATAACAATATTGACAAAAACTACGCTGTCATTGTCATATTGACATAAAAACGACACTTTCGTAACAATATTGACATAAAAAAGATACTGTCATAACAATATTGACAAAAACTACGGTGTCATTGCCATATTGACATAAACACGACACTGTCATAACGATATTGGCATACAAAAGACACTGTCATAACAATATTGACATAAAATCGACGACGTCATAACAATATTGACATACAAACAACGCTGTCATTACCATTTTGACACAAAAATTACACTATCATAACAATATTGACATTAAAAAAAACACTGTCATAACAATATTGACATAAAAAGACATTTTCATGACAATATTGACATAAAAACGACGCTGTTATTACCATATTGACATAAAATCGACACTGTGAAAACAATACTGAAACAAAAATGACACTGTCATAACAATAGCATAAACACGATATTACCGGCAATGAATTTCAGCTACATTCGATTTGCACGCTTGCAAAATAACAGTAATTTTAACAATTTTATCAATTTGGATCAACAAAATTCGAACGTTCTTTTTTTGAAAATTTCAATATTTTGATTAGTTTTCCGAAATTGAGCCAATATTTAAAAATAGCGTTAATTTCAGTTTTCAATTAATATTTAAAACGACCCGATTGAGGAGAACATAAACAAAAAATGGGGTATGAATTATTGTCATAACACTTATGGGAAAGTGATTCAAAATGGCTGAGGTGCTATAAAACCTTAATTATATAAAAATCATTTCAATTTACAGCAGCCTCTACAGTTAAGCTCTAGGCTATTTGATTATTTTCTCCTAGTAAAACTTTCCGTTTTCATGGCGGAACAGTAATGATGTCGGTTCACTCACTGGGAAACTACTAAGTATGCAGTCCGTGTGAAATAAACCCGGTCTAGGCCAACAATACCTGGACGGAAAGTAAAAGCTATTCAACGTCCATCCAGTACATACGTGCATTTACGTGGGAGGAATACTTGGTGAACAAGACACTTTCTTTTCGCCGGTTGTTGACATACTATCTTCTCTTCAGCTAGTAGAGTGCTCTTGCTTGCTTGGATTTCTAAACGAGCTAATTGTTGTGCCGTAACGTTGATTCTGCTCATGAATATGCAAAATCAGATTACGTAATTAAAAACTTGAACTATTGAGAGTTTCAATGCTCTAACTTCAATGAATAAAAAGTGAGTGAAATGTTAAAGCGAAAAAAGAACAATAGGAAACGTACTAAAATATAGAGGTGATAATGAGTAAGAAAAGGCGGACTTTTTACGAAAACTTGCCATACACATGCTAGCAAAGAAAGTAGCAAAGAACCACCAGGAACTACGTTTTTGAAAGTGTATCGAGACCTAGAAGTCTGACCAAAAGAAGACTCGGACGACAGAAACTAGATTAGAAAGAATTAGCAGAGGTACAAATGATTTGTTGACAAAGAAAACAGAAAAAATTAACTATAAAAGTATAAGTTAGACTCGTGTTTCTCCATTATTAAAAATGATATTAATAACAACCCATTAACTTGTCACTCAAAATATATGACATAGTCATAAATTATACATTGATGGTGAACCAGCGATAGGTGACAACTCCAAAGTACTGTATTATCGCCTGAACACAAAATATGTTGTCACCTATGTTCTTTTCTTCAAAATTATAGCCGCTGTATTTTCGTAAATAGAGGGTGGAGGTTTTATAAGGGTAAATATTTGTCAGCACTTTTGGACAAATGATCGGATTTCCTATACTTACAGTACCTTAAGAAATATAGTGGGGGACATGGGTTTCAATAACATTTTCGTGAAAATCTTGTAAACCACATATCACAAAATGTTTAATTACATTTAGTTTGAAGTAATGCTGCAGTAACTACCGATTATCCGCGGAATTGGCTGGCGCGGCAACAGCGGATAGTCAGAAATAGGACGAAAATCAACACAAAAATACTTTTAACATGTTTAATATACACTAAAATATCATTGCATACAGTTACATACATTATAAACACTAATTTCATTTTATTTTACATTATTTTTTACTTTTTAGCAAACAAACCAGTCAATTGGCTTCTTCCCGTGCCGAAACACCTCTTCTTTGTGACTGAAGTTTCTTTAATAATATTTTTTCACTAAGTGTTGCGTCGTCTTCTTCCTCCAGATAAAAAGTTTTAATGCTGTAATTTATTGTAAAAGATGTCAGCGGATAGTCGGCAGCCTGTTGGCCTGTTGTATTTCAAACAATTCGGTGGTACCGATCTTATCACCGCCAAAATGTGTAAGTCGAGTAGAATATTTGTTCGTGTTGAAATATACTCTGGTCGGTATGCTATGTTTTATAACTCATGCATATTTCATTGTGTTACAGTTTTATAGAAACTGACTGAGACAGGCAGACACACTAGTGATCCTATAAGGTTCCGTTTTTACTTTTGAGATGTTCAATCTTTTTTTAAAGTGGTAAGTTGAAGAGTAAAGAAAAAGAAAATCCAGACCTTGAATGCAATTTAAATCATGTTTCTAGACTGAAACTAATATAAAACTGTATTGTTGGTTGCTATATGTATAGGTCCAAATTTTCAAAATGTTCAGGTAACAAGTTGATAAAAACGTTTTTTATCACTAACTCGCATTATATAGTACAAGTTTTGTATACAAATCGTAGGTTCAACGTCTGTTTATAATAATTATAAGTTATTTAATTTTAAAAGGCTTATTAATAAATGGTTGTTTGAATTGGAAAGTGATGCAGCAGAGCAGATTATCTTATCTACTTACAGATATATATTAATCTGACCGTTCCTCTTTGTCTGATATGAATCGACAAAACTGCTTGTCTAAGGTCCAATATGTATTTGAGCTTCAACATAAATGATAGCACCTTGTTTTATGTTAGTTTGCAGGGATAACTACTTTAGAAACCGTAAAAATAGTTAGTAGTTTAGTTTTTATCGTAGATTGACTCGGCTCGACATAATGATGTTTAGTGCAATCCTTTTAATTAATTGTGTTTAATTTAATACTCATTATGTAATGTATGTATTATTTAAGAAAATAAATGATATAGGCCTATATACAAGGCTTGGAATCGGCAAGACCTCAAGGACCTAATTTGGCCATAATTATTAATTTGTGGGCTAGACATGACTCAACAAACGGCCGCCTACTTACGGACGCCTCGCGTAGGCAAAATTAGCCACAAATTTTAATAGTTGCTTACATATTATAATACATATACATTATACTGCACACGTTAAAACAACCTTTTCCATTGCACTTTCAACTGGCCTCCTAGGTCGATGTGCGTATCGATCGCCCATTCGATAAATCGAGACTTTCTTATCTGAAACTATTCAGAAAAGGAAGACATTTTAAAATTGCATATTTATCAATGACGAAGGACTGGTGCTTTCAGTTTTTATAAAGGTTAGACGTAAAGATTTTGCGTTTAAATGTAATTAAAATCCCATTCAAGCTTTTTATAACAATTGTTCCCCAATTAGCGTGTTCTTAAGGGCTCTCTCTAGACAGTTATGGCAATGAGAATCATTTGCGGTAATATATGAGAAAGGAAGCTTTGTCGGGAATGTTTAGAGTTTTACAAAAGTACTAAACAAATACAACAGTGTCATTGTAAAACAAGTTGTGTAATAGACGATATCAATATAGTGTTTCACAAAATAGTTTTGTTTTCCCTAATATCTTTTATGTATACCAACAATACGATTATCACCTTTACAGATTTTAATAGAAATTTCGTTCCATAAATTCAATATGTTACGCATTACTTAGTGAATAAGGAATCAATTAATTGTATCAGCAATTTAACTGGAGATTGTTTAGAGTTTTATTGGTAGGATTCCGTACCTTAATGGCGCGTATACATTTGCGCCGCGAGCCGCGAGTGTGTAGCTTGTCCGATGTTCGTTAGAATTGTTACTTTCAAAGAACCTCCGGCGATGCATAGGAATTTGCAGTGTAGTTGTAAAAATTCTCTATCGCGCTTGTAAATCACGCGATTTGGTGAAGAGTGGTGTGGCATTGAATGTTAAGTTTGTGAAAAAAGAAAAAGAAACGATGACGTTGGTGGAACACTGATCTGTTTTAAAAAAATACATAATTCAGAGCTTATGATGAACTTGATGAACAAGAAATAAGTGGTCAGTATAGAATTTTACTAGAATGGTTCGCCGATATAACCATCTCAGCTGCTTTTGCCCTCCAAATATCTGTTTTTAATGGTAAAAAAAACTTTGTGTAGAGGATTCCAAAGAAGAGAATTTCTATAATAACTATTAACAAACCAATCACAAAAAACAATAATTCGTACTCTACATTTTTATTTTATAGAATTCATTAAAAAAACACTGCTATATTGTATAGTTTCCTCAAAACGTAGAGAGACACCCCCTCAGGTAGAACGGACCTTCCTAATCACCTGTTGACAAACAATGCCTTTGTTAGAAGCGGCCTTCCGGGACTGCCGGCATCCGCCTGCTACTCCAAGAAATTCTGTGTCACTATAATTTGCAAACAATTGATACATTAGGCCTACATTATCAAATGATGGCTAATTTTTTCGTCTTACTAGACGAATAAAAAACATTTTGAATCACAGTTCTACGACGCGACGTACCGTTACTGACATAACAGCGCCCGTGATGTGAGGGTGAAAGTTAAGCGATCAAGTTTGGTTAAGTGATTGCAAATTATAGTGTGACACAGAATTTCTTGGAATAGCAGGCGGATGCCGGCAGTCCCGGGTGCCCGCTTCTAACAAAGGCATTATTTGTCAATAGGTGATTAGGACGGTCCGTTCTACCTGAGGAGTTGTCTCTTTACGTTTTAAGGCAACTATATATATTTATTATTAATACAAGTTAATGTTGCTAGACTAAGGGTTAGTTTTCATTCAAGGTTTAAACTCATGATTAACTTAAATTTGGTTAAAACTCTAATTTAAACCAAAATCGCATATATAAACTAAGTTCAAACAGCTATCAACCTATAGTTTCCACCGGAGTGGCGCCGTGGTCTGGGTGCCGAGTGACTTCAGCGGGCGGGCTTGCCACTGCGCATCAAATAAGATATTATCTAAATCTCTTTTAATAATAATTATTAAATAAGTTAACCCTGGAAGTGTCAGAACTGGACTTATTAATTCGCCTGGATTTTTTTGCGTTTTGCAAGCATTTTTTTCAAGAATTCGCCAAGTATATCTCAATCCAAAAGTGTTTAGTAGCTTTTTTATAGAAAAATGTCCAAAGAATTTTTACATGCAACTAAAAAATGTATTGATGTAAAATTTTAAAAGTTATTAGCTCAGTATACAAAACATTTCCAGTAACGGAAGAAATCCAACTTTAGGCCTACATAAAACGTAGTAAAAATTGTTTGTATTTTTTCAAAATATGCAGAAGTTTTGGTTGTACAGAATTTAGTTCTAAATAGAAGTGTATACAAATATATTTAAATTTCAAAAACATTTTTCAGAAAACACCAGTTTTTATGTTACTACTACTACATGACAGCTGACAAAATTAAGCCTATTTTGATATATTCTTTACAGCATGTTTACAACTTCATTGCAATATGAATACTGAATGTTCGTGGGTCCCCGTTGAAATCAACTGTTCCAACGAACCAAAGGCGAGAGCGCGCGCTGTTCGTGACGCGCAAGTGTGTACGCACCTTCAGATCAAATGGACGTAGCGTCAGAAGTTGCTGCTTTACAAATTAATTCACCGTATTATTTATCGTTTTAGGCAAGAGGAAAGTACTATAGTATCGAATATTCGGACTGTTAAATATAAAGTATTGCTGTGTACTGTGTACAGAATTTCAATATTGTGTTCCAAGTGGGATATTTTCTGAATCTAGTTTCATAACATAACGAGATATTAGAAACCGATTGAACGGTACATGTTATGCTAAACCAACCTAACTATGCACGCAACCTTGCACTATGTTTGTTTAATATTCTCATAAATATTGTTATTTTTACAAAAATGAAAGGAATGTCTTGTCCGGCGGGGAATTGCGATAAAGTTTAATCAAATTCTTGTTTGCTAGCAATAACTAAAGTAAAACATTTCGCGTGATCAAGTCTAGTTTCAGCGCATGGCGGTGTTTAGTATATTCACTTTGAGCAATTAACGTTGCAATATTGAATTATGCTCTGTTCGGTCGATACACAAGTTGGTACCGTTGCCAATGAAATT
>JAGFPH010000014.1:810735-841231 GCA_018207615.1 Philaenus spumarius | reverse complement strand
CAAACTCACAAAGCGAGTTTTTCCGCTGCGAGCATAACGCAGAAACGCTTGAGCCGGAATTGGAAGCTGAGTTATTAACATATTCTATTCGTGAGTAAACCAATTTCCCAAATAGAGTTGGTTAAAACCCTTAAATCGTGAAATGTCATTTTAGAAATTCGCTCAACTCACGTCAGTGGTTCAGCTGCGTGGTCGAATAATTTTTTGTTTGTATTTGTTTTTATTTTGTTAACCTGACCTAAAAAAAACTGTTAGTTGTGAAACATAATTAACTGATTCTAAATTTTCCAAGTTGGTTGCTATTGTAATGAATGCAACTCTACATTGCTATGGTAATGAATGCACCCTGCAAATTGTAAGGCTCTAGCTATGATAGTTTGGCTGTACGTTGATTATGAATCATTCAGTCAGGGGTTCATCTTGTATATATATACAGATTAAAGTTATTGTTTTGAGTATATCAATTAATTGTTTAGTGTTTTGTAATTAATACCTATTTTTTTATTTTGAGTTTTGAAAGCATATATTTAGAACAAGGTAACGGGAAATGTGTATTTTTAACATAAAACAACAAAAAAGACAATTTTAACTTACAAAAAAACTTTCAAAAACAATTACACATGCAAAGTTTTCTCTACACTTTAGATAAAACACAAGGCAAAAGAAATCTACCTATTTATTGTTGATGAATGTGCAATGTCTAGTTATCTGTTGTCGGTTTCCCAAACAAACTTGTTACGTACTTATCATGAAAAGCTTGAGATAAATGAAGTTGGGAAACCATTAGTAGGAGAAAAACTCCAGAGATTTCCAATTATTCAAGATATAAGAAAGGGAGAGCCAGTTTAAGTTCTGAATCTGACAGTTGGTTTTTACTTTCATAAATATGCGGTGAAATATTGCAACTTTTGCACATTACTCTTTCCTTACCGGATATTCATTTATTACGAAATACTAAACTAATTGTATAATTGCTTTGTGGAAGTTGAGCAATCTTTCAAACAAGATTTGAGATTATTTTTATATTTCTTTACTTCAATCAGTTTATCTACGCTACATCATAAAGAGAAAAGTGTGTCTTTAATTGTTTTTGTTTAGTACAAATTAATTCAGAAACAACTTATCTTATTTTGATAAAATGTTTACCTCAGAGAAAGTCGACTAACAGTGTCTTAACTAACAGACGCACTAACAATCGAGCGATCCTTTTCTGTGCCCATTCAAGTCACGAAACCCTAAAAATAGGTTCTAATTTCACTGTGGTAAAGCTTATGTAACTAATTTCAGAATCAAAATTCAAAAAAGATTTGTTTTAAAGTATAAATATGTTAAAATTTATCGAGACAATGTATAAGGTTATTTTTGTTTGACCGCAACTGAATAGTTTTCTACAGTCCGAGGTGAACTTATACTCGTGTTTATATGCTTGTAATAGAATCGAGTCACGCACTATCAATTCCGATTGGCGACGCATACCTATGGATACTGCTTGTAATTACTAAGCGACTAGCATAAGCAATGTTTTGGCGGGAAGCCTTAACCACTTCTCAATCACAACAATCACTTTCGTCTAAAACTTACAATAGGTTTAAACTAGTTCCTAGATTTTCGTCAGCATAATTATTTTTACGGCTAAAAGCTTGTTTTCTTATGGTGAAACCTAAGGTCGGGAGAAGTCAATGAGCACCGATCATAATACTCAGAATATGTTTTGGGGTGTTATTCAAATTTGTATATATATATATATATATATATATATATTTACATGTTCGCACTATAACGACTACATTTTACGTTCATTTAGTCCAAATCTGGTACACACGTGGGTTTTCGTTCGGACGAGTTCGTTGGCAAAAAAAAAACCTGAAGTACATTTTTTGACAGGAAGCTACTATGTGTTTTGATTTTTCGTACTAGAATGAAATGTTTTTGTTTTTATCTAAACAAAATAAATATAGGAAATTATTCTGAGAATTTTGTTTTTTACACTACCTTATAGCCCGACTGGTTCCCCTAAAATCGATCAAAACGTAAAATACCATAAAAGTAACCGCTTCCAATACAACCCAATAAAAAAAAAATTGTACACGTAGGGGATTTTACCTTTGGTCAATTTCTGATCCGAGGCGAACTCGCGACGCCACTAGTGAATACAAAATATTGCGCATTTGAATTAAAACCAACCGTCCGTTATTTCCAAGTAGTAGAATAACTACTCTTCTGGTAGTAGACTACTAGCTCGCTTTTAATGTTCACTCGCAAGCACATATCAAATTTGTATTAGCGAATTTCCATAGGAAAGAAGAGCTATTGCATTGACTCTTATAATGGTGAGACCTAAGGTCGAGAGTGGTAAATGAGCAACAATCATGGCCCCCAGAATACGTTTTGGGATGTCATTAAAAATTGTGTGTATATTTGTGTTGGCACTCAACGGCCGCATTTTACGTCCGATTTGGTCCTAATTTGGTACACACGTTGGTTTTCTAAGTCCCTCGGATGTGTTCGTTAGCAAAAAATCCAGCATCAGAATGGACGTTTTTTGTCCGGAAGTAACAATTATTTTCTGAAATTTTTAGTTCAGAATGAAATTTTGTTTGAGTTCTGTCTAAATTATTTTGCTCATTTTGTTTTTTTACAAAACCTTATAGCCCGACTGGTTCTCCCAAAAACAAACAAAACGTAAAATACCATAAATGTACCCAGTTCAAACCCACGTGGAGGATTTTACTGTTTGAGCGGCTTCTGTTAAGAGGCTGACGGCCTGGATGCAAAGCAAGTTTGTCCGTTGAGAGTGAAGCTGAAGCGAAACAGTCCATAATTCGAGACTGCATGGTTGAACTGCGGGCGGTACCAAGTAGCGCGTGTACCGGGGCTGGGGGCTTAGGCGTTAAAAAATGTTAACTAATATATTTCGTACACGCAGGCAGCAATTTAGTAAGGAGTTGACCAATTTACCAAATAAATTTAATTTTGGAAATTCGCTCAACACACGGCAGAGGTTTCAGCTGCGTGATCGAATTATTCAGATATTTTCTTTCGGTTTTACTAAATTTTTCATTTTAATTTAAGTATTCAAGCTGCTTTTATAAGTTTTTAATTTGGTGTATAGTTGACAGCTTTGTATTGTCAACATGTGACTTTATATTATAACTAGTTTATATCCCCATATTATTTCAATGAGAAAAAACGGCTTAATTGTTAATTATGTTTAGTAAACTTCTGGAAAAAATCAATAATAACATATATTCGCGAACATTTTGAGTTTAGGAATTTCCTGGCAATTTAATCTTTCTAGGCATTACGATTTTTTTAGATGTAGAGAACTGTATAGAGGAACTGTAAATGATTATAGTGTTGATGGACCACATGGCAATTTGCAACCCTCTGCCCAAGGCGTATCGTTGTAATTGATGGTCGTCTTCTCCCGATGGCGCAACTATGTCTAAATCTTGACATGACGCCAGAAGAACAAAAGTAATTACTTAAATCTGTAAGTTTTTTTATCGGCTGTCACGCTTATTCAACTGCTAATATCAGGTTTTTGAAGCAAAACTCCTTTGAACAAGGTAGCATTTATGAAATGTGATCAATATTTAGAAATTTGAATGAAAGGATACAATTAAACGTTTTATTATGGCGAGTACGCTTGATTCTAGAGTTAGTGCAAGTCTACAACATCGCACCGCACCTAGCACCAGGCCTCGCTCTAGAATCGTACCGTCCCATGAAACCAACACGGCCATAAAGCATGGCAAAACTGACAAGCTGTTTTCTTCCGCGCTTTTACAGACGAGGATCTTATACTATTAGCGTCTATAATTTAAGAAAATATCTGATTCGAAAAGCGAGAAGATATAGAGTAGCCTACATCCACTAAACAAAAAGAGACAGCAATATGGCGAATTTCATAACTTATATTCGGACTAATGACGGGATCCAGAAAGATATCACAGGGTGATTCAGTAAGAAATAGAGAAACTTTCAGGACTAGTGAAAATAAATAATAAAGTTCATATAAACATAGGTTTGGAAATGCTTCGTTTTCCAGTTATCCGCCAATTTTTTTTACAAAATACTTAATATCTTTTGATGTAGGAAATATATTGAACGCAAATTTTGCATGCATATTTTGTATAACATCTTTTACCCATGTACAAAAAACCAAAACTTTTTCATATATGTAAAAAATGGCGGCCGTTTAAAATGTTTAATGTAAAATATTTCGAAAACAACTAACTTTACACCAAAAATTCAAGAAATAAAAATACTTTTTAATGACAAACCTAAGGCTAGGGACACACTATCCGAGAGATTGCCCGGACGGGCTTTACCCGGAACCGGGCCCGAGTGGATCAGATTGTGTTGACAGAACACACTATACGAGCGAACGCACGGAGTCGATCAGTGAACAGTTGTTTTGCCACTATGGAAATTCTGTATTCTGTTTAATTTGTATACTATTTACAGTTTAGTCATCAATTAATTGTTGATTACTTAAATCTGTTGCATAAATGTGTATGAAAGGCCTACATTACTTTCATGGTAATCATTCAGAATCACGTTTAAAAAAAGTAAAAGTAATGAATCAATCTGGTTTTTAATGGTATTAAGTTTATATTGTTTTAATAATTTCTTTCTTTTTTTATAGACATAATAAATCATTTTTACCCTGTTTTCTAATCATTTTGAATTTTTTTTGTTTTAAAAACTTAATATAATTGGTTTTAAAAGAAATTAATAAATCTATGTCAATATCCAAAGACGACGACATAACGTAAATGCAAGTCTCAAAATATTTCAGCACACAAGCCACAGGGATGCACAGTTGTACACTCGTCTAAGGTTGAAACAAGACTGTCAATGGCTGAATGGCTCCGTTCTCTTTCCGGGTCCCGGGTGATTGATCGTCTAGTGTGTTCTTTGTCATAAGAACAATGCTTCTCTACTTGGTTCCGAGACTCGGACGGGCTAACTCTCGGCCGAGAGAGTAGAGAATACCCGGACGTGCTTCCGAGTGCTTCCGAGACCCGTCCGGGCAAACTGTCGTCCGGACGTAGTGTGTTCTGCCTCATGCCTCCCTATGTATCACCACTCGGACCCGGTTCCGGGTAAAGCCCGTCCGGACGATCTCTCGGATAGTGTGTCCCTAGCCTAACGGGTTTAAAAATTTCTGTGACTTAGAAGATATCCGAGTTGTTGGCTAAAAGCTAAACATTTGTTATATTATGGACAACTATCAAGTTTTAAAATGTGTTGTCGAAATTTGGTACACACGTTGGGCTTTCAATTGGTTCGGACAAGTTCATTAAAAAAAAATACTTTTTTTACCGTAAGTATTGTTTTTTGAGAATTTTCGTACTAGAATGAAATTTTTTTGGGGTTTATCTACAAAAATAATTGTAGGAGATTATTCTGCACATTTTGTTTTTTACACGACCTTATAGCCCGTCTGGTTCCTCCAAAATCGGTCAAAACGTAAAATACCATAAAGGTACCAGATTCAAATCCGTGATCGAATTTTATTTCATCTGGCAATTGTGTAAACATGTTTTCCCCCATATAGCTTGTTCTGATTTTATAAAACTATGTTGATCTAAAATCACTTGATTGCTGGTGCTATAGGGGTGGTTGGATTCGAACAATCATTGGTGTGCTCCATACGCATAATCTGTAAGAATTTTCAGCTTTGTTTTACAGATGCTTTACAGTGATTGAATCCTACTTTTTCCTGTTTTTTTATCCTTTTATAATTAAATAAAAAATATAGGCCTATACAATGATGATTTTATGTATTCAGGGGTTGCCATACATATAAAACCTATAGTATTTTCCTTAGTATATCTATGAAATAATATCTAATAAATATTAAGTAAAAATAAAAAAAAAGAAAGAAAGCAGTCGTGGGACTGCCAACATAAGTAAAAACTTTCATGAATATATTGGTTGTTTATATTGGTTTAATCTGAAATTTGTTCATTATTTTAATCTTGTCCTATTTAAAATTTAAATCTAAATATAACATAAACTTACATTGTTATCTACAGTCAAATAATAATTTAAAAAAACATAATTTTATGTTAGGCCCATACTTTTAACTCACATGTTTCTTTAATACATTTACATTCATTACCATAACAATCAAGTCAGGAAATTTAGACTTTTTAAAAATAAGAAATCATTTCATAGGTACCACCAAGTAGGCCTATACTAATTTAACACAACTTACAAAGTGCAATGTCCATTTCAGCGGTATTACCGAAGTAAACTATTTTAACCCAACTATAAAATGAGGAAGCACAATGTCCATTTCATCGGTAGCGTGACGTGACTGCACCCTAAAGCTATTGAGTTTAACTACTGCCTATTTTATTTCGTCGATTTCTTCTTTAACGATGCTATTACATTCAACTTCTGGTTTATTTTAGTACGTGTGTAAACCAATGAAGAAGAAGACTAAATAAAAAACGCAAAACGTCTCACTTTAAGTGCGTATCGTACATCATCCAAAAAGTGCTACCTGCACTTCAAGCGCGAGAAGCGGTTACGTCCTTTTTATGAAAACTTTAGATGCAGGTTGATTTTTTTGTTCGTGTCTTTTCCACATTATAACATGATTTCTTTCAAACATCCTCTAAATGCTTCTTGAAGTCCCCTTACACCACGTAAGTATCGCCAACAAATCATTTCCTTATCTACCCTCACATACGCCATTATTCCTACGCTCCTCCATAACCTTGCAAGTATTTCATTCATAACTTGCCAGCAACGCACCGGAAACCAGCTGACGCGGGGATTCCTTGAACCGCGCGGTTGACATTGAGCACTTCCTTGCATTTATTTTAATGAGCTGAGAACCGCCATTGTGTAATTAATTACCGACGGCAGTTGAGTATGCGCTAATCATGATGACGAAATCTGTTAGGCGTTTTTCCTTCGTGTAATGTCTAAGTTTAGTACCACCTTAGCGTATTGCCGTGGGCACTTGGAGCGACCGTGATACCGGAGAAGTAGAGTCAAGGATGCGAAGTTGTCAAGATCGAAGAGTTACTAACTGAAGCGACAAATAAGAAAATTACGGCTGCAAAACTGTAGATTTGATGCAGCAAAATATTGCAATAGTAATCAGAAGTTTACTTATATTTTTCTTTGTTTATAATAGGTAGGTAAAGTTAACACTCTTATTTGTAGTAAAAATTAACTTTTATAATTGTGTGTTCTTAGTTTTAAACGCTTTAACTTAAAAATTACCGTACCTATACGATTTAGAATAATAAAATTTAAGTTGTAAATTTATACAATGAGTCAGAAAAGTATCGGGTCGGCTGGATTTCCCGACCTTTAACAAAAATTGAAAACTGTTTATTCTCTCATTTGATTGGAATCTCTCTTTTGGATAACTTTGTGCCAAACATTTTTCCAAAATGGCTGCCAACTTGAAAATATCTAATAGAAACTCCTGTTTTTTTACTCAAATACTCATTTTTTCTAATGTTTTTAAAATTTCTTAAATTTTTGACAATTTTTCTGATAACCTGAAACTGACGATTAAAATATAATATTATTACATGTGTAATTTTTACTGTGCCACTTGATAAAACATGTAAATTTCAAGCATTTTTTAAGTGGGAACCTCCTACCCCCAAGTAAACCCAAGGTATCCAAAATGGCTGCCAACTTGAAAATATCTAATGGAAACTAATACGTTTTTTACCCAAATACTCATTTTTTCTAATGTTTTTAAAGTTTCTTAAATTTTTGACAATTTTTCTGATAATCTGAAACTGACGATTAAAATATAATATTAATACATGTGTAATTTTTACTGTGCGATTTGATAAAACATGTAGTTTCAAGCATTTTTTAAGTGGGAACCTCCTACCGCCAAACAAACCCTTTCAAAAATCTAAATATCCAAATTGACTGGCCATTTGCTCGAAAACGGTTTGGTTTATACAAAAATTAAAAGAATAAAAAAAGTCTTAAAATTCTGTTTGAATTCCAAAAAAGTTATAAAAAATATAAGTTTCCTTTAAAGATTTTCAAGTTGGCTGCCATATTGGAAAATTGTTGATAAAAAAGTTATAAAAAAATACATTCCTTTAAAATTACAGGTTAAGCATTTTTCTAGCTTTGTTAGAAGCCTAGAAATCCAGCCGTTTTGATACTTTTTGACATCCGATATAAATACAGTGTTCATTTTAAAACTTTCCACTTAACCACTGAAAATTTATACAATTTACAATGATTCTTTTTTGTCAATGTTTACAATTTATAGAGGGAACACATTTTGTTTTGAAAATAGGGATATTTTGTTTTGAAGTTGATATCTCCACGCCTAACTTACCCAATCTTCAAATTTTGTAAAAGCAACCTATAGCTTGTGATACCTTAAATTTAGTATCATAGAAACGTAAATTTTTGTAAAAGAAAATTAAAATAGGCCCACCCTTTCGTTATTCTAAAAAAAGTTGTACAGTCTTATTTCAAAATGTAGTTGAATAGGTATACACAAAAATTCGAAATGAATGTGATGAAAAAAAGTTCAGTAAATTTGCTAAAACATATCTTTAAAAACCTTTTCCTCCGCCATAATTATGTAAGCATTTTATATAGCTCAAAGAAAAACAAGTTTTACTTGTAAAAAAAAAATATATTTGTTCCTGCATTTGACAATTCCACTAGATTTAGTTTATAGCGAAAAACTGTTTAATCATTGTTGCATGTTAATGAAATGTTTTTTCCCGCGTTGTTTTTCATTTATTACTAAAAACACCTACCTCCATGTTCAATTTCAAACCTATTTACAGATATATAACAATTCCGTTACACATGGAATTCTAAAATGCTCTTCAAAATAGTGAAACTCTTTACCTTTTTAACAAATGAAGTGTTTTATTATATTAAATTATAAGGTGTCTCTAAGATGGACGTCAAAATATAAAACAGGGAAATTAATATCCAACCATTAAAAGTGTGAGTATGAAACAGTATGAATACTAGCTCATTTCTGTCAAAAACAAACGCATTGCATAAGAAAGTAAATTTGTAAATATTCCAAGGTCGAACGTATGGTTGGGCAACGGTAACGACGACCGAAAGTTAGATAATAGAACAAACCTTCACCTCGGCAAACTCCATTCATTAGTTAAGCAATACAACAATGTAACAGAATAAGACCAAATAACTAGCCCCGAGGTAGTCCATATGGTTCAGTCAACTTACATAATCTAACCACGACTTTGAGCTACAGCAGTTCTTAATGCTTCTACAGACAGAACATAGCCGATGTATTGTGTCTATCGGCGTATTAACACTTCGGCGACGTCTATCGTGCGCCATTCAAACAGAAAGCTACGTGGAAGACGTATGTTCCCACTGTATACTTGTAACAATTCAAACAATTTACCCAGCTTAATATATAAAGTTATTGTATTTAATTTTTAAATAGGCGTACATCCCATAAGGAGAGTTTAAGTTAGCCATATAAGTATATTCGGACTCTAAAATTAGTAATAATAAACCAATGGAATTTATTTATCCCTTTTTCCAAATTAAATTGATCATAAATTATTATAACTTAATACAATAAAATTTGTATAATATTCCAAAATTATCCACCATTATTTCATAAATAATTCATAAGTACAGTGCATATATATAAAAAGAAGAAGTGAAACAAACTAAACTAAATCTGAAAATAAAAAAGACAAAAAGAAGTTTTCAATACCAACAAAAGATAAAAAACAGATGTTAAAAGAAGTTAATACAAATATAATACAGCCTGTAGAAGTGAAAATACTACAGTTTTTAAAAAGAAATTTTAACAAGACTTATAAAATATATACTGTATATAAATTAAAAACGGACCCCAAGGAGAAATAAATAAAGAGTTATAAAAATAGAAAGAAGAGTGCAAACAATATTGGTGAGATCAGCCCAGTGGCCTAGGTCAATACCTAGGCTCAGTTGATTAATAAATCACCATAACCTATAATGAACTTTTAACAAACATTCCATAAAAACCTAAACGTAGAATATTACCACACAACTTTCATAATTCATAATTTACATAATATTACCATTCTCGTTTGGATATCATTTTATTTCTTTATTAATGTTTCAAGATTTATGTTATCCTACATTGGATTAAGACCGGGCATTTACCCAACAAACCCGAGATTCAAATATAATTTTGTTTGAAAACATAACTAAAGATTAATACTACTGTGTTTACGATTCATTTGTACGCATTAAAATCACCATCTGTTTTATTGTGATTTATAAATTTTATTTTCATAGAATATAAGCATAAATTAATAATTTCGGCCTATAATTTGAGATTCTTTTATTGTAATATATTTCATAAAATCATATAAGAAATCAGTTTATCTCACACTGCCAACAGCTGTTTGTATTTGAGATCACTTCAATTTGGTTAGTGATGGCGTTTACAGTGCCGTGGAGTGAGTCTGGTTTTAGTAGAAATGTTATGTCATGGATGGAAACCGATTCAAGTGATAGGCCTACTGATAATGATGATGAGTTGATATTGTTGTATTCAGTCGGAACATCGAATAAACAAGAGGCGGGCAAAGTTCTATGAATATCATCACTTAATGGAAGACTTGGAGTGTGTTGACGAAAAGTTTGAACATATTATTACATACTGAACAAAGATGAGTTTAGTGAGGTTTTGTCGCTCATTTGTAATGATATTGAAAGGAGAAACCAACTACAGGGAAAAGTACCTCCTAGTGAACGGCTGGCTATTTGCTTGAGGTAAGCTGTTAAGTTTTATGTTTGAATTTTTTGGAAGCAGAATAATAGATTGTTAGTTATGAGCAAAATGATTATTTCGTATATATTCATACATCTTTTTAAACATTCATATCAATAATAATTTTGTTTTCATACAGTATTAATTAATCTAAACACTTGTTATAATCATAACTGTACTTAAATAAATCACAGTATAAACAAACTCCGGAAAGCTGACGATGTACACAGGAAAAACATTACAAGAACAGCTCAGTGCGCTTGCGTGAGTCGAGATACGCGTACGACGCGTAGCTAGCCGAGGTATTTTGCTCTCCCGTATTTGCTTGCGTATTAATACGCAGCCGACGTCGGCTATGTACTAATACTCTTGTGTGAAGTGACCCATTTGATATAATTGTGAGATACGTCTCAGACGTCTTAAGGACACATAGAACGTAGCCGATGTATGTCTTCGGCGTATTAATACTACGGCGACGTCTTTCGTGCGCCGTTCAAACTGAAAGCTAAGTGGAACGTAGAAGACGTTTGCCCCCCTCCCCCCGTTCGAATTAAAGAAGTTGACTTCGAATGATCCATAATTATTTTACATTAATATCATACTAAGTTCAAGGGACCGAACCGAAACTTCGAATTGACGGTAATTTCGAATTAAAGACGTTCGAATTATCCAAGTTCTACTGCATTGAGAAATACTGACAAGTGGGAAATTCAAATTTCGATTTTCTCACGCTCTCGTTCAAAATAAGACATTTTAAATTGATATATATATATATATATATATATATATTTTATACAGTTTTATTTAGAACTAAATTACAAAAAATTTTACATTTTGAAAAAAAAATTATAAAAATGTTTCCTACTACCTTTTATGTAGGCCTAAAGTTGAACTTTTCCTTTCGTTACTGAACATATTTTGTTCCTTGATCTAATAACTTTGTAAATTTTACATTAATCAATTTTTTACTGGCATAAATGAATTCTTTTAACCTTTCTCTACAAAAAAGCTATAGAACAATTGGGTTGAGGTATAATTATTTGGCGAATTTTTGAAAATATACTTGCAACACGCACCGAAATGGCATGGAATTGCAAAAAATTAGCATCAACAGTTTAATGGTTAAATTACACTGCATACATTAGCAATTTCTTGCCACGCCAGTTCCTTTACATCTTTATTTCTGTAATTCTCTATCATAACATCCCAAAGGGCTGGACGCTTCCTTACTTCATCAATCAAAACACTTACCATACTCATAACTGTACTTAAACAAATCACAGTATAAACAAACTCCGGAAAGCCGACGATGTACAAAGAAAAAACGTGGTGAGAACAACTCAGTGCGCTTGCGTGAGTCGAGTTACGCTTGCGACGCGTAGATAGAGCCGAGGTATTTTGCTTTTCCGTATTAATACGCTGCCGACTTTTGCTATGTATTAATACTCATGTGTGAAGTGACCCATTTGATATAATCGTGAGATACGTCTCAGACGTCTTACAAAGACGTCGGCGGAGTATTAATACGTTCTGTGTGTAGAGGTCTTTAGTGAAATTGACAAAATGCATTTTGAGACTTTTTATAAAACGCTTATAAGCAAAAATGGGTTTTCAACTATTAATTATTTTGTAGCTGTTTGTAGAAAATTTTGAACATTGGATCCATAATTTCAATCGGCATAAAATAGGTTCTACAGATCAGTTTATTTATTTGTTGATATATGTAGGTCTATTCGGAGAGAAATGATAACATTCTTCTAGCTATGTCGCTCACACTGTATATACTTAACCATTTAGAAAACCGTATCTATATTCATCTAAAGTGAATTCTAGAGGTTTTTGTGAAATGTATATGAACTAATTTTCCTTCTTATTACAAACTAATCAATTCCGTGTAAATTAATTAATCTAAATACGCAAAGGAACTGCCGACGTGAGTCGAACGAATTTCCAAAAATTAAATTTATTTGTTTTACGCTTTCAACTAACTATTTGGGAAATTGTTCTACTCAAGAAAGCGCTGAAATAGCTTGCGTGTACGAAATTTATAAGTAGCACTTTTTGGCACCTCAGCCTCCAGTCCCGGTTCACGCGCAGTTCGTACTCGCTTTGCACCTCGTCTTGCGGCCTCTGATAATGAACTGCGCTTTGCGAGTTTGCACCACGACATTGCGGTCTCGGACTATAAAACTGCGCTTTGCGAGGAGACCGCAAGGTCTCGGATTTGCGAGTTTGCACCACGACATTGAGGTCTCGGATAATGGACTTCTTCGCTTCGCTTGCAGCGGACATACTATGAATAAAATCCCCCACGTGGATTTGAACCGGGTACTTTTATAGTTTTACGTGTTGATAGATTTTAGGAGAACCAGAAGGTCTATAACTTATAGCCATAAGGTTTTTTTTACACCCCTTGTAGTGACACCCCAAAACGTGTTCTGGGGACTATGATCGGTACTCATTGACCACCCTCGACCTTAGGTCTCACCAAAAGAGTTTTACAATAACTCATTTTTCCTATGGAAATTTGGTAAAAGTAGGTGAAAAACCTCATTAACTCTAAACATGAGGCCTAGTAGATATACCACAGTAGTAATAATGAAAGTAGTTTTTAAAGAACACATTTAACTTTTTACTGTACCGAAAATGTTACCTAACCATTTTACTCGGCTGATTTGTTTTCATTTTCATTTACAGGATTGGCAACAATATATAGATACATTTTTTCGATATATTTGGATCTATACTTTGAATCCTATAAATACATATTGTGAGAAGATATACTTGATAGAATAAACTTAGAACACAAAATCTCATAACTAATACGTTTATTAACTCAACCACGTTTCAACGACAAAGTTGCCATCTTTAGTGATGCACGAGCTACAATAGTCAAACTATAACTAACAACTAATAGTTAGTTATAGTTTGACTATTGTAGCTAACGGAAGATGGCGACTTTGTCGTTGAAATGCGTTTGAGTTAATAAACGTATTAGTTGTGAGATTTTGTGTAAGTTTATTCTATCAAACTTTATTCTATCAAATTAAGTGTCACGCTCGTCCTGTCCTGCGAGCGAAGTTGTCATTGTTGGCGGTGGCTGTTTTGTTGGCAGTTGTCAAGTCCTTTCTCCCCCACTAGCTGACCGGCCGGTTAGATATAGAACTTTTAGGCAGATTTTTTTGCCTAGTGTTTTATGTGTTTAATATTTGATTACTTGTTCAAAATATGTCTTTTCGTACAAGTTGAATTATCTGTATGTTACATTTTTATACAAATGCAACATGCTTTATCATGTGTATGTATACTAAATTTTTACTATGATGGATGTAAATTTCAATATTATTTTATCCTAAAGTTCATAATTCCTAATAAAACATTAAATGAATATATTTTCTGCTTCGGGTGGTGACCGCGTCGTCACATGTTGAGTTGAAGGCTGTTTGACGATATCCAGCAGTTCATTATCTGGGCAGATTGAGAAGACGCACGTTCGTTGCAGTCTTGGCTTGATTGAAAATATTTTCTACTCGCCCGAACATACAAACAATAAATTGTATGTTTAACTTTCACTTCATATTAATTATCCGGTTCTTAAAACTATTGTTAGAAAAATCGTTTATTAAAAACTCTGAAACACTAAATATGCACACACAAAATGGTAAATTTTAGTTGTCAAATTTATACAATTTCTTTCGATATATCGATGTTTTCAATCCGATATTTTAGGTATCGATACATGAACTTGCGATATATCAAAAACACAATATATCGATAACTAAATTTGCCACTAATATTTTCAAAACACTAAGTTGTTTTATGATGTAAATATGATTCTGGTTCTACTATGATAGTGATATGCTTAAATGCAATGCCATGTAGATTGATACGTCCTTTTGTTAGTTTTGACGTTTATGTCAACATGGCGACAAAGCAAAGGGCGATCAAATAACATTGTATTTTCTCTTGGCCAGGAATACAGCCCCGGGATTTATGTTTTGTTTCGCAGTAAACGTGCTAGTTTATGATTATTACTTGAGTATACGATGGCTGGAAATTTACTTTCTTTTTTGTCGTGATTCAAACCAGGATATAAACAAGTGTTGCGATATAAATTCTACCGTTTGAAATGAAATATTAAAAAAACATTGACGGTGACGTAATATTCGTAGTGAATTTTTTACGGTTTTAACATTATTCGTATTGTTAGAATGTATACAAAATTGCTTTGACTTTTTTCGGTGACGGTTTTCTCACATGACCGTAATTTTATTACATTGTAGCTGTCGAATCAGGCTTTACTCGTGTTAAGGCTAATAAAGACTTCTTAGGCTCTCCAGGAATGTTTAACATGTATTATGAAAATGATATACACCGAAAAATACACCAAATTACATATTACACCTAGAAACATTCTATCATAAGGTTTATATATTTACTTTGAAAAATCACATGCATTATGTTGCTGGGGTAGAGGTTGCCATCTACCCGGCTGCCAAATATTCTCGCTAGGCAGGTGATCAGTAGAAACGTTTATTGGTTTCGCGAGTGGAAAGCCCTTGGTCGGAAATTTGGGATTGAAATTTTTTTGAAAGGGAATACCTCGGACAGCGTCCACGAACAGCTGACATTTATTGTTGAGGCGATTAGAGATAGCTGGTGGGCAGACTGTTTGGTTAGGGCAAAGAATGCACAGTATCATAAACAATACAAGATCCTTGAACTTGGCATTAGAAGAAGCTACCTTAGTGGGTTTTTAAAGCCAGAACGGAGCAAATATATTTGAATTTTAAACTTTGGGTTAGGAATACAAATTATATATGTTCCTTGTGTAATACACTTGAGGATGAAACCGTTTATTATTTTGCTGCCAGGTGGCCAATTTTGTCAGGTTTAATAAAAAAGTGTTTTTCAAAAAGTACATTAAGTAAGAAGACTTCGTTGCGTATTTGAACGGGCTAGATTGCCTAAGTCTCTACAAATATGTGAGACAAGCGTGGCAGTATCGAAGGTTTTTGGTAAACAAGTTTAATTATCATGATAATGATGCTTAAATAAAGCTACTATACGGTTTGTTATAATATGTTTGGTTAGGTTTTCTCTTCAGGTTCAGGTTAATTGTGATTTTATTGTTTTATTTTATTAATATTGTCGGTTTCTTAAAAAATTTTGTTTTGACTTTTTCGTTTTAGGAACTCAAGATTTCTTTTTAATGGGTATATTGACAAAGATATCATGTGTATGCTTAGTTTTTTTAGCCATGGTTATTGCAGAATTAAACTATTTTTGAGTGTAGTTTATTAATTAAGAGTGAAAACCCACTGTCTACGGACCATAGCTGAGTGAGTGTTAATTGAAACGGAATTGGTTTAAAAAGTAATTGTGTCTCAAATAAAACACTTTTAATTATTATTATGAAAATGAAACGTAATAGGATTAAAAATGGGTGCATCTATAAAGTTATACTTCTTTCTTGTGATTAAATAAACAGGAATGGATTTATTGGCGACAAAATGTATAATGGCGGTACAATTTCAAGCAAAAAATACATCATCATTAGGCAGGCTATTTCACTTGTAACTAAATGTACCCGGCCTACGCTACAATAGAAACCAACCACTTACCTAAACAAAACTGAACAACAGTTGTTTATTCATTAAATATTAGGTTAGGAAGAGGTTAAATAAAACGTAATAAATGAGTGTTGCTATTTAGCCCAGTAAAACGGCAGCGAAAAATTACTTCTATTTTTCTTTTGGGGTGCTGAATCCGAATTTGAAGTTTGCAACCAAACTTTCCTAGAGCGTTCCGAGATATTCGCAAAAAAGGGCGAATTTTCGTACTTTTTCATGTTTTTTGCTGCAACAGCGAAACCATGTATTTTATCAAAAATACTACCCTATACAAAATTTACTATGAATTTTTTGAATGTAGGACCAACGGGTGAGGAGATATTATATCAAGTTGAAAATTGACGAAATTTGCGTTCTTCGTCGGTTTTTCGCAGATAACTCATAACTTATGAATTTTTCTTTTAAGTTAAATACAAACTATTTGCAATTTGATCACTTAAGTCAAAGGGATGAAATGAAATAACTACTCTTAAAATTAAATAGTAATCCAAACACTTACTTTTTCTAAATTTTCAAAAATTACTCAACTAATTCCATTGAAATTTACTAATTTAGGCCTACATATTAGTACTTGATTTTTTTTTTTTTTGAGAACGTGGTCACTACAAGCAAATATATTTAAATGGGATAGCTACCTACATACAATAAAAATAAATTACACTAAATTCCTACTAGCTATAAAGCTAAAGTTATTTAATATTTTTCTTAATTGATAAAAAAAAAAAAACTTTCCATTCGATCATTAAGTCAAAGGCATGAAATGGAATTAACTGCCCTTAAAATTAAATCAAGCAATAGCGAAGCATTGCCGGGTCCACTAGTACTTTTATAAATATAGGTAAATTAGACAAATCAAACGAGTTGAAAGGATGAATAGAACATTGTTTAACTTAAGCGTTGAAGCTAAAACCGAAATAATCCTACACGTTACAACGCTCTAACGGCTGCTCAACTTCTTGTATATTATCGACGAAATTTAATGCTATTTTAATTTGTACATAGTGCGTTTGTTTAAGAAATACATAGAGTATTAGTTATTTGCGAAAAACCGACAAAGAACGCTATTTTATTGCAAAGTACGCAAATTTCGTAAATTTTCAACGTGCTCTAGCTCCTCACCCATTGATTCTAAATTGAAAAAACTATGGATGAAATTTGTAGAAAATTTTGTATTCTTTGTGTTGTGCATGGTGGCGTTTTCGATACAATTAATAGTTTCGGCGGTACTGGCACAAAACTGAAACAAGTGCGAAAATTGCGCTATTTTTTGTCTTAGGCATGTTATAAAAATATTAACAATAATTAAGTAGTGGCGAAAAGTGAAAGAGTTCTATCTATCTTTAATAATATACCAAAAAATAATTGTTTGTCCTCCTTCGAGAATGCGTTCTGTGAGTGAAGCTCAGGCGTAAACATCTGAAATTGTTAACGTTGTTGGACAAAAGTTGGTTCGAATACACCTCGAAGCAGGAATTTTAAATTTTGCTTTCATTTCGTGTTGTGATCGAAAAACGTGTTTCTTTAAACCGCTCAGTAATACAAACCATACTTTTTGCATAAGCAAGAAGATTTTGTGAATATAAAAGAATACTAGTGTTCCCGGCAATGTTTCGCCATTACTTGATATATATCATAAACATTAAATACACAGTGAACTGAAAACAAACATTATAAAAATGTAAAAACATAGTGATAGGTTATAAATAGAAATAGTATTTAGTTTATTAATACATCTGTTTATTTAAATAAAATTAATTAAGTAAGCTATTTATTTAAGTGAGATTACTTAAGATAAAACACATGTGACATACACTCAATAAAATATTTCTTCCATAAGATCTAAATGGAAAGTTTGATGCCTAAGGGGGTAGAGCCTAGTGATTGAGGATAAAGCAAAAGATTTTTGTAACATCTTGATAAAAATCCCTTTAATTTGACAAATCAGTCGTCAAAATAGGCCAAGAAATAATAGCGTCGCTGAGCTCACAAAAAAAAATCCTTAGGGAATTAAGAAGTAGCATTAATCAATTACATCCATTGAATGTATTATGTATTTGAAATTTTTAGTCGCTCGGCTTTGCTTGCGAAAATAAAACATTTAATCTTTTAATTAATTTCTATGAAAGATCATAAAACTGCAGATATTTATTGTTTAAGAAGAATCTTAACAAATATTAAAACAAAACTCTCACCTCTCATTAATGCTAGCCTTACTTTGTACATAATGAAGACAATTTTGTACAGATATAGCAGCACATAATGAGCGTTTTTATTTTACATTTTGTCTCCGGAACAAAGAGTATTTTTATATGTAAAATGTATCATCTTATGAGTCTTATTTTTACAGGGAATTATGTCTGTTTCTTTTATTTTTAATTATAAATCACTCGTTAGTATCAATTATACAGATGTAGGTTTAGGTAAAAACCAAACAAACTTATAATAACCACTCCTGGGTGGTATTGATTTAATAGTTTTTACTTGTGCTTGTAAAAATACTTAAGTAACTAAATAATTGTTAATGTGTCAGTTTGTTTTATGACACGCTTTAGCCGAGTGGACAGCGTCAGAAGGTCCCAGGTTCGAATCTCAGCTAGAGACCAGGCAGCTTTTAATATCTGTGGTTAGAGGGGAAGGAGGGCGAAAGTAAAGCAAACGGTGGTGACGGGATATGACTATAATTGTAGTCCCTATGGTAATATTAATATGCAACTAGCTGGTACCTGCGGCTTCTCTCTTAGATGTGATTAAATAAATTATTAAAGGTAAATATGGTGCCTTAACATGACCCACAATTAAAAAAAACTATTTTAGATCCGAGTTTCATGCCCCAAAAACGCACAGTGAGTTTTGGCCAAATAGATCCATGTATCCCTTTTAGGCCTACGTAAACTATTAGCTATTCTCCAATTAACGCTAAAAATCCCGTTTTCCCAGTTTGTTACTCATAACTCTCGAACGAACATTTTTGAGTTTTGAGGTTTATTTGACATCTATGAGGTTCATTTCACATTATTCCATACTGTTTTGACATGTATTTAATGGTTAAACCAGCGTAAACAGTAAATTAAAACTCAGAAGATCTTGTCAAAGTGTTAAACTTTTGATCCAAATTTGCTGTTTTATTTATAATGGTCGCGTTTCACGTCCGTTCGCAATATACCTGATTTGGCCATAATTTTTTAAAATAGGAACCGTAATTGTTTCCGGGATAAAAAGTAGCCTAGATTATTCTCTGAAAAGTCCTCTACAGCAAATGAAAGTTTCGTCAAAATTGGTTCAGCCATTCCGACCAATGGTTTAGTTCGGACAAACAGACAGCCAAACAGCACATTAAAAATTGCATGTTTAATTTTTGGTAACGTGTGAATAACCAAATGAGCTTAGAAAAACGTATTTATTTCGAAACCGCAGACAGACATTTCCATTTTATTTGTAAGTATAGATAACTTACAGCATTTTGATTACCCAGTCCCATTAAAGAAACCATTAAAGTTTAGATTGTACCTCGAAAAAGTAAAAAAAATGTACCACTTTGTTTCTCAACCACCCATATGCTCCCACTGACTGTTTTGTAGCCCAACATAATCTTCGGCGTATTCAACAGATATACCACTAATGTTTAAGCCTCAGCAGACCCAGCCACCATCTTGAATTTCAACTCCATAAGAGCAATGTTAAACGCGGAACTTGAGTAATAATGAACTGAAAATTATTCTGAATATTTAATTTTAAAGGTTAGGACAGCCGGAATGTGAATATCATTTAGTTTTTTAATTTGTTTTTAAGTTAGTTTGTTCTTTCACTTAACTCAATATCAAAGTTTGCTATTTGTTTTCTTATTTAATAATGCAAATACAAGAAATGTAAAAAGCTCACCACATTCCAAGTTAAATTACCTTTCAAGTAAAAGTAATTTCAATAAATTTGGATAATTGATGTCGAAAAAATCTGCTTTATTGTGGAAGGATGTACGCTCCGAATTTGTGTTCCTACTCGAGTGTTTAGCCTGCACTCTGGTGGTTATCACATCGACTTCTTGCTCCCGTAGAAATACTAGAAAAATAAAATATCTGTTAAATTTGAACGTGTGAGAAAAAGCTGTGATTAACACATACTCACATATATTGCCAGGCATGCACATTTCAGTACGTTTACAGTCATGGTTACGTCTGCAACACATTAGTTTCTGCCTTTATGAAACTGCCCGATATTTGCTAGTGGAAGAATGAATCGCACTTAATACTAGTAGTGGATAGCTCTGCCACTTAAAGAACTGCGGTCAACTCAGAAATATTTTGTCACTCCTGCAGAGTCTTACTAACTTTCCATTCTTTTTGTTTATACTAAAAGCACGTATCTGTATGATTTCGCCATTTAAGGCTCAGTGCAAAGATGTAATTCAGACGGACAGGCTTGGCGAAACTATAAAGATTCCTTTACAACTATATATAATATAACATTAACAAATGTTTAACCATAAAATATTCAACTTGTGCAATAAGGTTTTAAACTGTAGAAATTTATAAGACGTAACAAATACTACACTAGACTATATTCAAGTCAAGCTTGTGCTAGAAACAATATTTAGAAAATATGAGTCACTTTCTAAATAAGTTTAGTGTTTTATTTGAACGTCTTGCAATGTGAAGCAGGAAAAGTAAATTTATAATAAGCAACACACTAGGAGTTTTAGAGTGGATTGCATTACTAATATATTTCTGATGATGCAGTCGCGTGTATTATATTTTTATTTTAAATACTCGTGTCTAAAGTATTATTTTCTTTTTATAGGTGAGTTGTTGGTGTAATAAAAGCAGACAGGAACTTTGGTATGTAATGATCATATACTTAAAATTGTTAACCCTTACTTTAAATTTGAAAAGAGAGGGACACAATTATTTATGTAAAGTTGTGTTTAATCACAGCACTAGCAAGGATTTGGTCGACCTGCAACACAGTCTAGTTATTGCCTTTCGCCTTAAAGCAGATTCACTTGGGCGTGTAGAACTGAAAGGTTAGTACAGGGCGGAGACGGTTGGATGTCAGTAGATAGTACTTGCCTCGTCTGAACACTTGTGCTAGTGCACTCTCCCGATTGGTGAGTAAAGGTATTGCCAGTAGATAGCCCTCGGGATATTTACTCAACCAATGACTTACCCTCTCTATTTACATGTCCTACTAGCTTAACCAACTCTCCTTGTCCGAGCACGTAGACTAGTAGGCTAGCATGCCAGCTTCAGCCATTCTTATTAAAAATAACTTTACATCTTTTGTGGTTCCGCGACATTTTGTTCTATACAAACTTCCTGCACTAAACTAACCTGACTCGTGTCTCATCTCTCATCCCCCGTACTATTGTCCGTTTACAATTCAGTTCATAGCATGGGCCTTATGGAGGCTTGCCGCGCTACTACCTGACCTAACTACATCGGCTCCTATTCACTACCACATTGAATTATGAATATCTATGTCTCAGTGTTTAATTCAAGATCCAAATTTCTTCATTTTAGTAACGCACCTCATGTTTAAGTAAACCCCATTATGAAGTTTAAACTACAAAAAACTAGCATTACATTAGTTTTATTCTAACGTGTATTGCTGTGCGATTTCAATTCTAACAAATTGTTAAAATTGTTTTCTGAAAGCAAATATATTCTCCCAAATAAAATAATATACTCTCCAAATAATTACTACAGTACTATCCATCAGAATGTAGGTCATGATAGATAGTACAGCACCAATAATGCTCTGATGTTTTCCGTAAACTAAAGTTAGTGCTTATTTTTCTCAATCTTTAATTCATTTCAAATCAAATTTTTAATTTAAAGATTTTTCCTAAAGTTTTTATATTATTATTCAGTTATTGCAGTACAATATTCAATCATTTACTTTCCCTAAAAAAACAGCTATTCCATCAAAATAAATGTAAACAAGACAACTATCTTGAATATATAACTATCAATAAAAACAATATCAAGGGAAACATATTCCCAATAAATAGTTTAAATGAGTTTTATAAGGGTGATGTTTTCAAGCGGGCTACTAGCTTAAGATCTCTGTTTAAATAGCATAGACAATGCCTGCCCATGCTATCAACTAAACTGTAAACGGACAATAGCAGTCAACGATACCAGTAAACACTAACATGCCACTAGCCACTGGTCGACTGGCAGGGTAGTATATACGCCTTGTAATACGGCATCGGACTTTAACGGTATTTTAAGTTTTGACCGATTTTAGGTCAAACGTCATGCCAAGTTTTAACTCAATCGGTCAAACCTTTCTTTAAGATAATAGCAGCATTTGTACGTGTACTATTGTTGTATTTACTATGATGCCGGTTGAACAAACCAAGTATTACACATAACTTAACTAATATTCATCATCTATTGTTTTTAAAGTTACACCATCCGATAGAGAATTCAAATGGCTACAAAAAAATCTCTTGACATATTTTTGTTAAAATGTATGGTTTTTGGGTAATTCAGGTATGACATTTTAAAAAAGAGCCGCTATTTTAAAACGCATGATTGGATATAATCGTTTATTTGTCTTACAATAGACCATTGTTAGGTTAATCTTCATGTCAAGTTTGAACTCAATCGGTCAAACCGCTTTCTAGATATTAATCATGTTGTACAAAAAACACATTCAGACAGACAGACGAAAACGTAACCACTGTGGACCCATGTTGTACATGTTTGTCTCGATCCCAGGAACAAATAAAAAAAAAGGACAAGAGAGTCGGGGACATTCTGTATAATTTTAATGTCTAATATTGTTAGTTCATTCAGTCTATTGATGTAATTTTGTTTTGTTTTTCCGTTTAAAATACCAGCCCTGAAAATGCAGTTGGATTGTTTCTGTGCTTTATATTGCTGTTGTAAATGACTGAATTTGTTATTGTTTTAAATGACATTTTAAATGTTAAAGAGGAATTGTTTGCAGTTAGTATAAGCTAGGAAAAAAATTCCTGCAGGTATACAAATGTATTTTGTTTTGCGACCAATGATTGAAATGAAAAAATATCGTAATGGGCGATGCAGAAAGTTTGAGCCGTTGACATGCTCACAAAGCCGTCGGCACTGTTTAACAGTAGTAGTTTATCACTGCAACTCAACTAATTGATATCAACCGACTGGTTTATAACGTATAAGCGGTAAAGCTAGTGCGGCTAATTGCTACCTTGAACTTGATAGAAGCTCCAGTTTTGGTTTTACCTAGTCAAACCTGCTTTTCCGGTCATCTGACCGTGCTTATTAGATAACTTAACGAAATGCTATCTGCATTCCCTACATTAAATGTTTTGAATGCGTTCAAACCATTGAAAGGTTTATTTACAATCTAGTTTGAATATTCGCATTGAATACGGCACTGTATAAGCCTAATGTAAAACTATTCTATGCTTTGACGAAGTTCTGCTACTCACCGCATTGCAGCGAGCATACTGTTTGCACACATTTATAGAACCCCGAAGTATAGATAAATATTACACATTTGTTGAACCTATAGGTATTGCGTAAAAATCATAAATCCACGTTCAAAATAGTTTTAGAGAAACAGACATTGTGAACTATCCCTGCTAAAACTGTAAATAATTTGATCACGCAGTTGAACCGCAGACGAGGATGAGCGAATTTCCCAAATTAAATTTATATATTTTAGGGTTTCAATCAAAATTTTGAGAAACTTACGAAGGCGCTGAATAGCTGTCTTGTGTACGAAATAATTCTTTGCTGTTTGAGAAAAAGGGGTTATATCGGGCTTCGTAAAATGTTCAGGAGATGCAAATTAAACAAGTGGAAGTTTGACAAATTTTTGTTTGCTACTTAATCACCAAATAATTTTCCAATCTATGTTTATATAGATCATCAAAACATTATTTTATTATTCATGTATTTTTTTTTCAAAAATATTTTTTAAAAGTATATTAATGTACTGAACTCCTATTGATCAATGATTTAACTCCATTTTACCGTTTGATTTTACACTTTATGACTTAAACCTATATTGTTTACTCTTATATTATACAAGTATATAAGTCAGACTTAACTCTGTTGTACCTAATAGTTCTAATTGAAAAGAATTAAGTCTGACTTAAGCCTATATAATTTATTAAGTCATTTTCTATATTTTTGACCAATTCTAACAGTTTGGTCAAATGGATATAACTTGAGTTATACCCTTTAGACAAAAAAGCGTGATTTAGCTCCTTTGTATCTAGTGAGAAAACCAGTTAAGTTTATTTTACTGACTTAAACCGTTTGCACAATTGGGAAGAACGATTTTTTTTTATCCAGAAAACATCAAAACATGTGTATGGCCAAAAATGTGACTTGACCCGTTTTGCCCAAACAGCAAAACATATTAGTAGAATTTGTACCCTAGCCTCAGCTCACGCGCTGCTCCGTTTCGAAGATTGGAGAGTTTGCACCTCTACCTTGCGGTTTCGGATTATGGACTGCTTCGCTTCGCTCGCAGCGGACAAACTTGCTTTGCGAGTTTGCTTCCTGGCCGTCAACTTCGGATCAGAAGCTGTTCCCACGTAGATTTGAAACGGGTACTTTTATGGTATTTTACGTTTTGATTGATTTTGGGGAACCAAGCAAGCTATAAGGTCGTGTAAAATAACTAAATGTGCAGAATAATCTCCTATATATATTTTAAAGATAAGCCCCCAAAACGTTTCATTCTAGTAGGAAAAATCTAAAAACAATGCTTTCGGTTGTTGGATTTTTTGGCTATCGAATACGTCCGAGCGACTTAGAAACCCAACGTGTGTACCAAGTTTGAACCAAATCGGACGTAAAATGTGGTCGTTAGAATGCGAACTCTTAATACATACATTTTTTATTACCCCCGAAACGTGTTCTGGGGCTCTGATCGGTTCTTAATGACCATTGCGGACCTTAGTTCTCCTTGAAATAACTCATCTTCTTATGGAAATTCGCTAATAAATATAAATACAATTGACTGCTTTGTTTTACAGATACAAATGAAAACATTGTACTGAATTTACGTACTTCGTTTACATAAGAGTAACTTCGTTTATTTTTGATTCCCGTTATTATTTCACAAACATTTGATGTTACCACAAAGTATGCTTGGATCACGTGAAAGTACGAGTATAACAGAAAGAGACAGGGGCAATATAAAGAGATTATAGTTGACCAAAAGAAAAGCCGTCGAAGCGCTTCCTTTAGAGGACGAAAAAAACAACTATAGTAGGTTACAGTTAATGCTTCAAGTTTGATTAATTTCGTCCTGATTTGGTTCAGTAAATTCCTTCACAGAAGTGTATAAACGTGGTAAATAAATGTTAATAAAACATTAGGATGATTTGTATTTTTATTGCTGAACGAGTGACAATCCAATTTATTATATACAAATAACAACAATATATATATATAGTAATATTTAAAAAAATGCAGTACTTTGTTGGCTCCCTTATTTTGCCTCATTAACTGATATTTTATCATATTTTCTGAAAAATTTTACCTTTTATTGTGGATGTTATTTCGTTAAAACTTTTTTTGATTTATAAAAGCAAACATTTAAAGCTTTAAATAGAGTTTCACGTCAAATTGCATCAATGACTCTTTAATTCATAAAACTTTCAATTGATATTAAACTTCAAAGGTTTCTATAATTATTTAGAGAACAAAATTCAATATGAAAACATATGGTTTTAAAATGGCAATGTTTTATGAATAAAGTTACCATTGTGAACACATTTTCATTAAATTGAAAATTGTCGAGGCTGAATAAAGCAATATTTTAACAAATTTTTGAATAAAATAGATTGGAAAACTTAATTCTTGTATGCCATCTTTTATTAGGGAATTGTCATAGGAAAGATGAGTTATTGGAGTGACCCTTATGGTGATACCTAAGGTCGGGAGTAGTAAATGACTACCGATCATGGTCCCCAGAACACCTTTTGGAGTGCCATTAAACACTTTGTGTATATATGTATAATTTGTGTTCGCACTCTAACATCCGCGTTTTAAGTCCAATTTGGTCCAAACGTTGGTTCTCTAAGTCGCTAAACGAACTCGTTAGAAAAAAAAAACATCCAACATTCGGAAGCTTGTTTTTTGACCGGAAGTTACATTTTTTAGATTTTTCGTACTAGAATGAAACTATGTTAGAAATGGAATTAATAAGAATCCAAATTTACAAAAAAATTTTGTTTTTATTTCACTAAATTACAAAAACCCAACCTTCTTACTTATTTTTCTTTCCCAACAACTCAACAAATAGTACATGATTAATAACATGTGATTAATATTAATGTTTATTTAATACAATCATATGTTAACACACTTGAACCAACTCATAACCTCCTCCTTACCTTAAATAGTACCCCTAACAAATTCTTAAAGTCAAATGCTTCCCCCTCTCCGTGTTCTCTTCGTTGGCTGGACTACCTGATAAGGCTAAAAAATAAGTAATAATTTATACTTTTAACTACGCAGGTTCGAACCTAGTTGGTGGTGTTTGATTTTTATAAATGCATTTTCGTGTTTGCTGTTGCATTGCAGTTATGAAATCACCGACTCTTTTAACAATACATTATGTCTCATTCGCTGGACTATTTGTACGCCATCTTAACACACTGCTATTTTGTTTGGCCTTGTTGTTATTAAGTGGGTAAAGTAAACCGTACTTCTTGAGTTACACACATCTCTGTCCTAACACAATAGCAAGTCTTGCGTTTCCCATGAAGATATTCCCATGTGCTTGACCTAAGTTAACTGTTTAATTATCCTAAGAGTATATTTCATTGTAGTTTTAACTGTACAGAGAGAAGTGCCAAGACATTTGGAATATTCAGTAGTTCTGTTTCAAAGACTTGTTAAACTGCGACAAACAACATGGTTAATAACCTCTGCCGTATGTATGGTATATTTTTGTTTGTTAGCGAATTTCCATAGGAAAGATTGCAGTGACTCTAGCCCCGGCTCATGCGCGGCTTTGTTTCACCTTGCGTCCTCGGATTATGGACTTCGTTTCGCTCGCAGTGGACAAACTCGCTACATGATACTTTTACGGTATTTTGCGTTTTGATCGATTTTTGGAGAATCAGACGGCTATAAGGTCGTGTAAAAAAAACAAAATTTGCAGAATAATCCCCTAAGTAATATATTTTTTTCAGACAAAATCCCCAAAATTTCATTATAGTACGAAAAATCTATAAAAGTGTTACTTTCGTTAAAAAAAACAAGCTACCTGTTGATGGTTTGTTTTGGCTAAAGAACACAACCTAGCGACTTAGAATCAACCTCCCGCCTTGTGTACCAAATTTGGGCCAAATCGGACGTAAATCGCGCTCGTTAGAGTGTGAACACATATACTCGTATTCATATATATACAGAGTGTTCATAAAGTCCTTTTAACCCCCTCATTATTTATGTTTCTGAAAATAAATTAACAAAACTGTGTTATATATCTAACGTTGCATAACAGGACAAATGTTTTCACATATCTGACCCTCAATGATTTTGGGGGGCTCCCCCTAAGCCCCCATGTAATACAGCATTGAAAAGCTTATTAAAAGAGAAACAGAATGGCGCAAACTAGAGCTTAATATCTTGCTTCGTTTCGTAATGGGCAATCAAAGTTCTGGAAAATAACATACAACCTATTTATTCCTAATATTTACAAATTAATAATCTGCTTTGATGTTATGATAATATCATTTTCCAGAACTTTGATTGCCCATTACTTTGAAACGAAGCAAGATAGGCCTACTAAGCTCTAGTTTGCGACATTTTGTTTCTCTTTTAATAAGCTTTTTCAATGGTGTATTACATGACCTACCTTTATATTTGAAATTTTTAACTCCCCTACATCCTCAAGCCCCCCCAAAAGCATAAAGGTTCAGATATGTCAAAAAATTTGTCCTGTTGCAACACAGGTATATACAAAGTTTTTTTAACTTAATTTCAATAACAAAAATAATAAAGGGAGTTAAAGGGACTTTATGAACACTCTGCATATAAAAGTTTTAATGACTAACCAAAACTTGTTTTGGTGATCATGATCGGTGCTCATTTACTACTCCCGACATTAGGTCTCACCATAAGAGTCACTGCATAGCTCATCTTTCCTATGGAAATTCGCTAAAAAGCTAAGTTATTAATTGACGTTAATTGACTTGTCTACTAGGCAAACAAAAAAAATTAAAACGTTTGTTGCCGACGCATGTTTTTTCATAATTTACACCTTTTCTCGTAGACAAACTTTATTCAGTACGAACGGATACTATTTTTAGTTGATATGACTGTAAGTTGTAGCCCTAATGTACCGTAATCGAAGCGAACGAAATATCAACTTACTGTTGATTGTAACAATCTTTCAGAAGTTCTATTGAGTTCGTGTAGAACATCACTTTCTCGGATTGAACGCTCAACAACTTTCCACTAAAATGCTTTGCTTAATCTAAAGTCTTTAGAAATGGCTCTCACTGGTTGTAGCAAAGTATTTTGATGTGACGTTGGGGATGAGTGTGCCATTAGTGACGTTCGTCCCTTACGTATCCGAGGGTAAAGTGAATAAAATATAACTCTCAGTGAAATAGACTATGCGCTTCCTCATGTCCTTCTTCTGAATACAGAATAAAGAATATTGCAATAATATTTAAGGGCACAAGTTTTGTACTAGAAAAATAAACATTTCACTGTTGATTTTGAGGGGTCAAAAATTGTTACCATTAGAAATAAATATTTTACTATTAATTTTGGGGGCTAAAGTTTGGTACCCCCAAAAAGTCTTTGAATGTTAAAAACCATTTTTTGCTATCTCAAAAATAAAAATATTTTACCATTAATTTTGAGGGGCCAAAGTTTGCTACCCATAAAAAATACATCTTTTAATTTTAAGAACCAAATTTTGCATCCCCCAAAACAAATACTTTACCATTAATTTTGATGGGCCAAAGTTTGGTACCCACAAAAAATACATCTTTTATTTTTTTAAACTAGATTTTGGTATCCGAAAATAAATATGTTACTGCTAATTTTGAGAGTCATATGATTAGTACCCCCAAAAAATAGATCTTTTAATTTTAAAAACCAAATTTTGGTACCCCATTAATAAATATTTTACTGCAAATTTTGAGGATCCGAAGTTTGGTACTCAAAAACATAACTATTTGTATTCCTCCTCATGAAATATATATACTTCTTTATATTAGCGGCTGTATAATAGACTGGCTGACTGACAGAATCGACGTAGATCAGAAACTATTTAGGATAAAATTACGAAAATTGAAAAGTATATGCTTAAGGGGTCATGGACTCACACTAGAGGATTTTGAAAAACTTTTTAAAATGTAAAAATGGTGAAAATACGGGGCTCACTCCATTCCTGTAACAGATAAAACAGCTGATTCTTATCAAAAGCTTCGGAATCGATGTTTGTTGAATGCGTTTATTACCATAGCAGTCAACTTAGAAAATTTAGAATTAGTTCATTGTTCTTCACAATCAACAGCTTTTTTAGGTTAGTTTAACAAAATAACAGCAAACACAAACAAAAACAACTAAAAATGCTTACTTTATTATAATTCAATTCAAAATCGGTTGTTACGTACTATAAATAAAACAGTTGTTTTGAATCAAAGGCTTAAAACTATTTTAGGTTAAGTCTTTTTACTGAACAAACACTTAACTTTAATTTAAAATCTATGAATTTTTTAAAACAAACAACCATTTTTTAGGTTATGTTTATATCATTCTATTATATAAAAAATCTGTCATTCGCACCTTGCCTTACTGAGTATACGCCAGGATCTAGTTTATTACCACACCCTATTATCCTACCCGTTATCAATCGTCGTTTCATTGAAAATATCTGATTATACAATACTGCAATCTGTTTCCATTCGCTTCGCCGCGAGTCGCTGCTGGGGTTGGTGAACGAAGCGAGCATAAGCGGAGCCCCTAGTAATACTGTAAATAATGAAGTAACCCTTTAAGCATATTCCTGAAAATAACTGATCAGATTATATACCTAGGCAGGCTTGGACAATTAAAAAACACTCAATTGGTTCGTGGAAATTATTTTTCCTATTTCA